>PVHY01023623.1:0-20721 GCA_004024945.1 Uropsilus gracilis
GGAAACCTCTACTCAAATGGGCGCTATATTAGAGTGAAAATGAGTGCAGTGTATTACCTAGTTCTGGGAGATAATCCTGGCAGTCATCCTCCCCCCCCCCCAATTCTCCCTGGAGGGGGGGGGCGGGTCTTGGCTTCTCTTCTCCCCTCCCCTTTTCTTTCTCTCCTCCCCTTTGCTCTCAAAAAGGCCGGCTCCGGAAGGGTAACTAAGTACTTTCGGTTTTTGCCCTCTCATCTACAGGCCAGTCCGTTTCAATCATCTTGCACACACACACACACACATACACACGCACACACGTACACGCACACACACACAAAACCCCTAGACTTTGCAGGCCAAGAAAGTACGTTGTTCTCCCCCCCACACCTCTCCAGCATATGCTGGGAGCCTTCCCATTTCTTGGGGCTTCTGCAGCAGGAGAGTTACCTACTAGCTCAAAGTCTGGAAATGGTTTTAGGCACTTGTCAACTTCCTAAAAATAAGAGTTTGAACTGCCAGTGCCTGGTCTTTATCTGGGTAGAAAATCCTCCTGGACACTCCTTGGTAAAAGCTGAAGCAATTTTTCTGGCTCCTCTGTGAAACTCCTTGCATCAAGTCTCCCCTAGGTGCAAATCTTATTTCTATGGAATTCAAGTCTAGTTTCTCCTCTCTTCTCTTGCTCCCCAAAGGTTTGTCCATTGAAAAGTCTGCTCCATGCAATACTGAGGAAGACAGGGGGGCTATTTTTCAGGGAAAAAAGAGAAACTTCTCATTTCAGCCTTGGAGGGAAAATAGTCCTTTTTCTTTAAAGGCAAGAGTCACATTTGCTTACCAATTCTGACAGAAACAGCCCCAGTGAACCCTGATGAAAGTAAATGATCTTTGCTGGATCCAGCACTCCCCTAACATTAATGCATGAGCATGGACATGGACATCCGGGTTTCAGAACCTGCCTGAAAGATGTAACTCCTCCCTCCATTCTTTCAAGGACGCTGTGTTTGGACTTAGAGTATGTAATGCATTTACAGGTATTTGTGTTGGATTTCTATGTGTAAGTTCTGTTATTAACATCCTCACACCTAAGTAGACCAGACTTAAGAAGCTCACAGCACCTTCCAGAGCAGGCCATCTGTATCCCTTGAAAAAGTCCCAATGACCTTGGATGTTTTTGATTAAAGAACGGCCATCTGTCAGCAAAAGTCAAATACTTTTCAGAAAAAGCCAGTGTGCTCCAATTTTGCTGGAAGGAGACACAGAGCAGCCAGGTCCATTAATATGTTCTCTCTCTTCCTCTGTCTACCCCAGATGCCTGAAGAATCAGCAAACACCCACCCGGGAAGCAGCGGACACAAGCTTGGATGTGAAACAGAAACACCTGCACTGAAGAATAATAAAATTAAAAAGATTTTATTAATTACACAAGAAAATGGGGCAAGTGGTTGCCCCCTCCCAAGCCAGAACACATCACACTCTTCTATACATGTAGAAGTGAACAGAGATTGTTCAATTCTAAAATCCTCTGAGAAAGTCTCACTTGTCAATTTCCCTCATTATTCTCTCCCTCTACCCAAATAAAAGCAGAGCTTTATGACTCTCCTTTTCAGTGTGGGGAAGGAGGGCTGGGAAAGACTGCACTGAAAGGGAAGCCATATTTGCACTTTCCCCCTGTGCAGAGGTAAGCCATGTATCATGCACCATGCACCGGGCTTTGTGGAACCCTATAAGATGGCAGCTCCTGAAGGGATTTTTCTCTAGGAACCACTGAGACCCTCCTTAGTGTTTCTTTTCGGTGCACAGACACTGAGCCATTTGGGAAGGCTTGGTTCTTTAATTCAGTGTCAACATTGGAAGGTCCTAATTTTCTCTATAAGGTTTACAGCTCTAAGCAGACTCTCTAGTACAGAAAACCATTGCCTGGGTTTGCAAAGGGGTCTCTGAAAGTTTATGCAAATTTCTGCAGCAAAAATGTTTGCTGGATTGTTGCAGCATCCCTCAGACATTTACAGATATGAGCCAATTAGAAAGGCACTGTCTGCTCTCATTTCTGCGTCAGTCTGCACAAAGCACTATGATGGGGGTGGGGATTTCTAGTCACTGTAAGAAGGAGGTGAATGTGTAGGTGTGTAGCTTCCCAAGCTATCTGAAGACAGTTATCCCAAGCTACAAAAGGAAATAGACTTACATTAATTTATTTTCTGCACATATATCACCTATGTATATGTACAAATATACAATACCAAATTTATACAAATACACATATTCTCAATTACGCCAGTTGTTGCAACAGAGCATTTTTCTGTACACGAGTTACAACTGATTTTACTACAGGTCAGGGGGGCCATGGGGCTGGAAGTTACTACTATACTTGCAGAGCACCGCAGAATGAAGAGGAAATAAGGGCATTTCTACCTCCCTTTCTCCTTAATTTCCACACCCATGCATGTATTTGGTCCCTCACTTGATAACTGTACACAAATCAGAGGCGCTAAAAGTAACTTTGGGGGAGCATTTTTCACTGGGGGGGGGCACATCAAATTTTGCTATAGACAGAGGGAACCTTCCAAGCAAGGACAGCTGTAGTTTGGCCAAGTGTCTCTGGTCGGCTTACTCTGGACTGTGACCCCCTCAGGCTGTTCCCTAGCTGTGCTTTCAGGAGCTTAGTATCCTAACTCTGTGCACGTCAACAACAGTCTCAGGAAGTGCATAGAGCAAAACATTTCCAAATCCAGTATGTGAGTTTGCAGCTGTCTCCTTGTGCAAATGTTTCTTAAGCTGCGGGTCGCCCTGACTAAAACTTGTCTCTCTTGGCTCAGGTCAGCAAGTGCAACAGCCCAGGCCTCTTCCCCGGTTAGAAAGCCAGGTAGTGCTCCTCTGGCTCAACCAGTGACATTTCCCTGGTCCCTGAAGCAGGAGACAACAAACTGCCCGCCAATGCCTGAGGAGTCACAGGCCGAAAACTGCAGGATTTCACTTTCTTGTGTAAAGAAGCCACTCTGAAAATTAAAATATACCTCTTTAAAATAAGCAGGCTCAGGAAACACAGAGAATTCTTTAATGTTTACCTGATAAAGGTGCTTTTCCTTTTGTAAAATGTTTATTTACTTGAATTTCCCCTCTCCTCTTCCCTCATAAAATGGCAGCTGCAGTAGCAGCCTCAAATGGAAAATGGATCTCTCCTTAATAACAGATCCCAAACTATCAGCGCCAGCTCAGTGAAATTAAACTGTGGTGCAACCACGACCCTGATCCCTTACCCACCGGGCCTACAACTGGAGGATTTTGTGAAGTTCAAAGCTTTCATAGCATCTTAGCAAGGGTATTTACAGCAAGATGAAGCTAGGGTAACTTGGCCAGCTCTCTTTAAAATAAAACCTTTCTCCCCCATCGGGTTGCATTCATTTATTTATCTATTGTTTTATTATGGTGGGAACATTTAATGTTCGCTCTTTTTAATCAAATAGAAGCATCATTAGAAAGCTGCTTTGGTTAAAGCTCGGGCCATTGTTCCTGACTGGGGGAAAAAGGTTACTTGCGGCGCTCAAAGACACTAGCTCTAGAAAAAGATTCATTTCTTTATTAAAGAGCTAGCTATGCTCTGCAGAGGTTGTTTACACATTTTTTTTTTTTTTTTTGCATTTACTCTCCTGGCTTGTTTCAAATAGGTGAGGCCATTCTAGAGAACAGCGGAGGAAGAGGACGTACCAACCGACATCTGAGACATGCACAGCAAGTTGGCTCAAAATGGGCGTGCAAACAGAGAGAAGGGCATACAAATAAATATGGCACCTACTGAAAAAAAAAATGGAATCACAGCAGCGGCCACAGCAGAAAAATCTAGCGATGATTTCAAGCAACACCAAGTGTGATTTCAAAACGAAAGTAGGTTGAAAAATGAGAGGAATCCCACAAGGCGATTTGCTACTGAAAAGTTAATGAGTGAAAATGTTGTAATTAGCTTTTCAAGTATTCGTTCACCCTAGATGATTACATGGCATTATATTTGTATAGACTACAGGAAAATTATTAAATGTGAACCTTAACTTTGACATTGTGCTAAAACTTTTGTCACTGGCCCGACATTTTCCCGAAGTTTAAGGAAGCGGCAGAGCCAGATCTATGCGTTACACCCTTCAGCTAACATGTGCTTTTCAAATATTTGGCCCAGACTTTTCCCCGAGATATTACATTTAAAAAGCACTCAAAGAAACCTCTTAGGAGTAAACAAAAGGCACCTGAACCATTCATTACAAAAGCAGAAAGAGAAAACATAAATAATACATTTTAATCAAATAATATAAAGTAAATATTCTGCAGGCATAATTTTTTAAAAAAATTAATAAACTTATTTTAATTTACTCACCATAAAGGAAAGATTTAAAATGTTCAAGTGCACTTGTCTGATTAATAAAGCATTTTATATTCAATTATTTAGTGCTAATCATTAGGAAGTTTACGTTGTTGAGGCAAATCACCAGTTCAGACATTAAAAACTACCATTATCAAAATATAGCTACAAGGTCAGTATCAAATTCCCTTTACATAGGCCAGCTCAAGGGCTGCCTCTATTAAGATACTAGAAACTTTTTTTCCCCAGACACCCAAATCCCTCTCAAAGCAAAGAAAACCTCAAGAGCAGTGACATGAAGGTAGCTTGAAATAAAGTCCTTTCCAACAAAGAAAATAGGTGGTGCCCACCAGCATATGTTGATCATTAGTTTTAATAGTCTGTGGTAAATTTTTAAAGGTAGAAGTTAATTTGTCGGGCCTTCGCCTCTGTCTTCCTCCAGCTCTTGGGCTTCCTTTTTAGCTTCCCCATCTTTCACCTCCTGTCGGGAAACCGGGAATTTGTCTTTGTTGTTCTCCTTTTTCCACTTCATCCTCCTGTTCTGGAACCAGATTTTTACCTGTCTTTCGGTGAGAGCTAAGGCGTGGGAAACCTCGATTCTTCTTTTCCTGGTCAGATAGGGGTTAAAAAGGAATTCCTTTTCCAGCTCTAAGGTTTGGAAACGACTGTAGGTTTGTCTTCCTCTTCGTCTACCAGGAGCTGCTGATTACAACAACAACAAAAAAGGAAAATAATTGTTTAAAAAATGTAAAGGCGCCTCTGCAGATTGCTGGCGGTTTCTGGAACAGTTCTAAGGGCTGGAATAGACTTAACTCTATTTAGCGCTTATATATATTTAGGTATCTAAATAGGATTTGCAGGTAAGAGGGGCAGAGAGGAGGTCCTCACAATCTGTGCCCATCATCTTCACATGGTTTCTACCATAACGGAGAGAAAGTCTGTATTACTTTATGAATAAGAGCCACAGCAGCTACACAGGAGAGGGAGAGGAAAAGCGAATTTTTAAAGCTAGAACGTGAGATGAAAGTAGATTGCTCCCCCTCTCCCCAGTTTAAAAAAAAAAAAAAAAAGGCATCCCAACCTTGTGGTCTCATCCAGGGAAACATTTGAGAAGGAGACGAGCTCTGATTTAAGTGGTCTGGGTCCTCGCCAATATTACCACTGGACGATTTACAGTCAGGATATTGTACCAGCTCGGCCTCTTGCTGGGTCGTAAAAATCGGCTGTCTCTGTAAGTTATCGTATCCGTAAAACTTCGCGGGCTCCCCGTGACAGGCAATCCCGCCACAGGGGGGAGGCGGCGGTGGAGGCGGAGGGTGCGGAGGAGGAGGAGGGGCGGCCTGGTAGGCTGCGGCCGGGCTGCCCCCGCCGGGGTGGAAGTAGTCCTGGCCCGGGCCCGGGGCCCCCCCAGCACCGCAAGCCGGCCCCGCGGGCGGCGGGGATGGGTGCGGGTGCGCGTGCGCCTGCGGGGGCGCGTGCGGGAAGCCGGCGGTGCTGTTGCCATAGAGCTGCAGGGCGGCGGCGGCAGCGGCGGCGGCGGCGGCGGCGTGGCGGCCGCTGAGGTCGGGCGCGAAGTGACAGTCGTAGTAAGTGGGATTGATGGCCTCGCCCGCCGCCGCCGCCGCCGCCGCCGCCGCCTTGTACTTGGAGTACAGCGGGTTCACGAAGTACGAGCTCATCGGGGCGGCGGCGGCCGGGGCCCGAGGTACGCCGGCCCCGGGCGGGCGGCGCGGAGCGAGCAGGGAGCGCGCCTCAGCGCGGCCGCTGCCGCGGGGGCCTCTGGGGCGGCTGCTGGGGCCGCCGCTCGGTCGCCGCCGCCGGCTCGGCCGCACGCGCGTCGCCTCTGAGGCCCCGGCCGCCGCGGGCGCTCGGCTACTGGGCGCTCATGCCCGGCTCTCGCGCCCGCCGCCTCGCTCGGACCGCCTCCCTCGAGGGTCGGGAGGCCTCCCCCAGCCCCCGCGCCCCACCGCCCGCCCGCCCGCCCGCCCGCCCCGGGCGCGCGCCGGCTCGGCCGCAATATAATCGCCGCCGCCCGGGTGACCTGCCCCGCCGCCGCCGCCACTGTTTCCTCCAAGGCACCAGCGGCCCTGAGCGCACCGGGACGAGGAAAAAAAAAGTGCGCGGCCCACGGGGACACTCTGTGGCTTCGGTTTACAAACCCCCGCTCTGGGGGGAAGAGAAAAAAACACCCTCTGCCCGCCGCCACCTCTCACCTCGCCCCCCCCGCGGCCCCCTCCCACCGCTCTCGTCGCCGCCGCCGCCGAGGCTGCCGCCCCGGTGCGCCCCGGCGAGGCATTTTCGCACCACGCCACTGAGCGGAGAGGGCGCGAGATGGGGGCGAGATAACCGCGCGGAGGGATCCGTGCGGAGGCGACACCACTGCTCCCGACGGGACGCCTCACGCCGGACGGGAGATGCCTCCGCCGGCCTTAAAGGGGGCCCATAAAGCCGCACTGCCAAGGGCTCGCCGCGCCCCTGGGACAGAGGGAATGCGGGCTGCGGCTGGAGGGGCGGGGGCGCGGCAGACCCTTACACTTGGGGGAGGCAGGGAGGCAACGCCCAGGAGACCGCGCAACAAATGACTCCCTCCCGAGGTCCCCGAAGCTGCCCCGCAGAGGTTGGCCATGTCTTTCGCACTTAGGGACACGCGGGGTGCAGACCGCCGGGGCCGTGCGTTTGAGTTCGGTTCCAGCTAAGCGGCTTGATTAAAGGCCACCAGGGTGACCCTAAAACCTGCCTTTATCAAAGGGAATCTAAGTCCTCCTTTCCCGGCGGAGCGGGCCTTGTGGAAATGAGATGTACATTTACCCTTGACGCGCTGCACGCCTGGCTGAGGCTCCCAGGTTAATTGATATTTAATGGAAATCATGCCCATGAATAGAGTTTCCATCATTTCACCCTTGATAGACGTCAGCACTGGGCACGGGGCGGGGGGGTTGAAGAATGTGGGGAGGGGAGAGAGATTAGCATTGCTGAGGAAGTAAATAGAAAAGCGAACAGAAATGTTCCAGGGCGGGACGCAGGACTCGCCCTGGGGAGGGTGGTATTTCCGCGGGCAGGACGCGCGACTCCCGGGTCTCAACCCCGGCGCGGAGCGGACGGGGGCAGGCACCCCCCTTCCCTCCCCCCCGGGCAGAGCGGGGGGGGGGGCCGGGGGGTTCGCGCCTGCGAGTCCCCCCTTCAAGCCTCCGGGCCGGCGTTCGGATCACACCGGTTCCAGGCAGCTGCAGGCGGCGCCCCTCCTCTGCTAACGATTCTAGTGCACCCGCGAAGCCTGTGAAGTTACTGTCAAGCGTGGGCGCCGGGCTGGGTTTAAAGTTACTAATTTTTTTCAAAAGAAAACACAGAAAGGCTCATCTTCGGTTGTGAATGATATGGAAGAGCCACGTGTCGAGTGCGGATCAGCAGAACTGTTCTTCGTTTCAAGCTGTCCCTATAGCCACTTGGCGTCACACCACCAACTGCCTTCTCCCCCCAACATGGTTTTTCCCTCGCCCATTTTAATATCCAAAGACGTGCAATAGGTTTCTGTCGAGTGAGTTTCCCCCCATCTATGCAGCCTTCGCCGTGGGTTCCTTGGGTGACCACGTCCACCTTCCCATTGTTTTGAGGTCACCAGGCCCACCGGCTTTGGGAAGCAAGCTCACAAACAAGCCGGAGCCCATATAGGCTCTCCCGCTCAAGCAGAAACACACCTCGCAGGCTTTTCACGCCAGATGCAAATGTCTGAAATCCCAGACTGCTCTCACAGGTGCGGTGCCCGAGTCATTTCAACGCCCCCACCCCTTGTGGGCTGGCCCATCCTGTGAGTGCGATCGTGAGGTCAGTCAGAATGGACTGCAGATCAAATTTGCAGAGGTAGAAAAGTATAGGAAGATGTAAAGGCGTAACAAGATAATAACTTCTCAGCTTTCAATTGCCTCTAAAGGGGGATGACTGAGATTGGTTAAGGAAAAAGGATGGCTAATGGATCTCCAGATAATAAAGGCATGTTTTATTTAATTTCTAAACTAGGGGGGAGTGCAAGAGACTTTTGTTATGCGGGTGGTGGAAGGTAGGGGGTTGTTTTCTGCTCATTGTCGCCAGGTAAAACTTTCTTTAAATCAGAAGGCAATCAACCGATTCTGACTGCTAATGTCTTGCAAATACCCAATTAAAAGAGTATAATTTTCAGTAAAGTATTGGAACTAACGTTGTGATTGTGACTGTTTATTTCATTCTTTGGCGTGCCTGCGTGTGCGTGTTTAAACTCTCGATAAATGAATGTTTTGGAATGGAACGAGATCGAACCTAGATCCCGGTGATAGAAGGCGTCGTCTAGAACGGCGTAATTCCTGGGGGGCGGAAAAAGAAACACTAAAGCTACGAAATTTTCTTCTACACATTCCGGCCTAAAGAAGAAAGCATTACACCACAGTGTTTCCTCCTGTGATAAAACACTTTCCCCTCAAACATTCTGTTTATAATATGAGTGAGGGGAAACGCGATTGACTTCTTAACAAAGATCTATACTTTTACACGTTTCCGTTTTGATAGAATGCAGTAACTTAACCATGATTTTTTTTTTTTTTTTACGGTTTCAGCTGTGCCATAATTCAAATTTTCTTGTCTTGACTTAAGCCAAATTTTAGACCTAACAAACACGACTGAAGAATTTTATGGTGCACACCGCTTCTTTTTGGTTAAATTTACCCTAATTTGGAATTTAAAATAAGACTAAGTATTTTTAATGAAAACCGCCCTGCACCGCAAAGCCGGCTTTACGAGATCGCAAAATGGAGCAACGGCGCCCTCTAGTGGCCAAAGGCAAACTCGAGCCGACCGTGCTTAACTTCCCTTTTATTCTATCCAAACCAATTCCAATCTTGTTCTTTAGTTTCACTGGGGCTTGGATCGTTGACACTAATACTACTTCATTCCTTTGATTGTCAACAAGTCAAGTGCAGCAAACAGGGGCTCCTGAATGCCAGAGATATTTGCGCTCCCAAGAGCTTCCAGTAGTCTTTTCCAATAGCTTCCAGCCTTTCTTTTGCCAGACAAATTAGGTTTCCACTCTGTAATCACCCACATTAAAGGACGCTCTGGATTTAACAAAAATCACAACTTTCTAAATATTAACTGCAACAAACTTTTTCCCCAAAGGGGTTGGATGCTTTTTGAAAACTAAGAAATTATGTGCTAATTTTATAATTATTTTCTTTTAAAGTTGTTACTTTTAACATTCAATCATGAGTATTTGCTATTTTGTAGAGTGTAATTCAAGCCCATTTTGCTGGGCAATGGGAGGGGAGACTAAAGGTTTTTTTTGTTTTTTTTTCTGGATCTCTAAATGGCTCTTTGGGAAAGCCCTGTTGGGTAGTACTCATGAAACTTCTGTGCACAATAAATGAGATTTTAAGTTTATATCGAGTCAGAGTACAATGAATCAACTGTGCATTCCACTTGAATTTCCTTTTAAAGCAAAGGTTTTAATCATCTTGGTTGTTCCCTGTGAGGATAACCATTTTCACCCTCATTTTCAAAACTGCTTCCTTCTCATCCAGTTGTAATGACTATTCTTTAATAAAAAGAAATCGATATCATTTCCAACAATAGTTTTCCCACAAAGTTTCGAGTAGAGAGTAACGTAATCTTTTCCCACCCACCATGCCACTGGGAGCTCCTCTCCAGAGCAAAGGACCCAAGATCATTGGCCCTCCCACTCCCAAATAACAAGCTGTGGTTTTTTTAAAAAATTGCTACACCGCAGCGATGGTAAAAATATTGTCAAGAGCCACCCACCACAGACTGCTTCTAATGCCCAGTTCTCTTAAAAAAATAAAATTCGGAAAAAGATCACCTTCCTCCCCTCCTTTGCCCCCATTTTTATTTCCTAGGTGCTCACACTCACCCGAGGGGTCCTAAGCTCTAGCCTTCCTGGTCCAAAGCAGTTTTGTTTATATTTTATTGTCCAGATTTTAAGACCCAGTTTTGTCTGCATTTTTCCTTTTCTCCCACAAACACAAACATCAAAATGAGATGGTTTCAAAGCGAAGCGCCGGACCTGTCGTAAACTCATTACCTCCAGACGTCTCGCCGGCTAGATGGCTTTATGACACCTTGGCTCTTCCTGTTTTCAAAGAGTCCTAGGTACGGGTTGGCCGTAGGGGTGGGGGTAGGCAGCACCTTCTGCCGGATCTGGGCCTTGGCTTTCCCTCCCAGCCCCCCTCTGCTTTTCCTTCAAGTCCCCTCTTTCATCAGGATCCCCCAAAACTCTGCCATCGCCCCCGCCTTCCGCCCAGTCCAGGCAGCCTGGCGCCGGCCTCTTGGCCTGCAAAGGCCATGCTGGGTCCGAACCCTCACTTACAATGACCTTCATTTTAGCCTCTGAATGAGGCCCTCTGAGGGCCAAGCTGGGGACTAAACATACTGGATGGGGGGAGGGGGGGCCGGTGGGAGGAGGGTAGCTGCAGAGGAGAGCCTTGACCATTTTGATCTGTTAAGGTCACTTTGTGGATCCTGTGGGGAGGGGCAGAAGCTCACAGCCTAACTGGCTCAGTCCTCCTGGAACCAGCCAGACCCACCGAGCTGGAGAGGGTGCTCTTGAGTGTAGAGCTGGCCCTTCCCTTTTTTGGGGGGGGGAGAAGTGAGACGCTGGGCAGAAGGTTGGGGTTCCGGGAACAGAGGGGTCCTGAGGTGTGCCGTGCCAAGATCCCCAGCCAGCCGAGGACCCCTGGCTCCTGTAGCCAAAGGCACGGCTGAGCCCAGAGCACAGAGTTCTCTCAGGTACTGAAACCAGGTTAGGGAAGGACGGGCTGTGAGGATCCCAGCACCCAGTCCACCCTGTGCTCTAGGCTGGGTCTGCCCACAGAAAGGGACACTTGGAGGGGCCTAGATTTTTAGCAGTGTCTCCATCCTAGGGAGAAGTCCAGTGAGGAGGCTGTTTGGCAGAGAGACAGAGACAGCAAGGCACACAGCGTTCAGGGCCAGCGTCTGGGCTCCGTTTGATCAGGTCAGCATTTATTGGTAGGAACGGTAACATTTACAACTGGTCCTCAGGCCGGAACCCCCAGGGCCTGCACCCGCGGCGCCCACTAGAGCGGTGCCCGCTGGAGAGCGGCTCCTCCAGTGCAGTCAGCAGAAACCCCAACCCACCCGAAGCCCTGGGCTCCTGGCTAGGCCCGATGGCAGCGCTCAGTCCAGGGCCTGCCGGCTCCCTGAGGAAAGTGGGGCTTTCCAAACCGGTGTGCAGCGGGGCAGGGCCGCCGGGCAGGGCCTCCGGGCCCGGCCTGGGCAGGCGGCGGGCCCTCCACCACCTTGTCGTTGCTCTGCCTTCATTTTCCGAAACCGGGGCGCTCCTGGCCTCAGCTTGAGCAGCGCTGGGGGCTAAACTACAGCACTTTTCAGAAACACCGGGGACATTTACACAGGAGAGGGTTCCTCAAGCCAGCGTGCACGCACAAAGTATAGCATTTCCTAAGGACCCAGCGGGGACGCGAAAAGGGAAGGCGAGGACAGGGCAAAAATCCCAAAGCCACTTGGTTTCTCCAACACATTAGCGAGCAAACAGAGTCCCCAAATACCTCACAGAGACCAACCGCACAGTCACTTCTACCTAAGAAAGGGAAAACATAAGTCCGAGGCGCTGGAGTTTCTGGAAATCAAGCACCCGCCAAGGAAAAGCCCCGCTGCCTTCGCCAAGCAGCGGGCCCCGCGGCGCCGGCTCAGTCTCCTTTCGGGCACTTCTCCTTGCTCATCTTTTTCATTTTCATCCTCCGATTCTGGAACCAGATTTTGACCTGTCTCTCTGTGAGGTTCAGAATCCGCGCCACCTCGTAGCGCCGGTCCCGGGTGAGGTACATGTTGAAGAGGAATTCCTTCTCCAGCTCCAGCGTCTGGTATTTGGTGTAAGGACAGCGCTTTTTCCGGGTGGAGCGAGCGTGGATCCAGTTAGCTGCGGGGTTGTCTACGAAGAGGGGGGTTCGGAGAAGGGGAGCGAGGGGCGGAGGGGAGGCAGGCAGAGACGACAGGGTGGAGGAGAGAGGTCGTTAAATTAATTTCACCGAGGATGGCCGCTTTTCACAACTGGGGGTGAATTATCATCAAAAGCCTTAATGTCCGCGCTCTGTTTACCGTGCAGACCGCGCGCCCAGGGTAGGTGGTTATGGGAAGCCTTTTTTTTTATGGATGCATGTTGCTCGCCGAGGCTAGGGTAGGCGTCTAGACGTTTTTATAGGTTAGTAAAACTATCAGTTTTGCACATTCGAGCCTTACAGGTTTCAGCAATAAATCAGGGGGCAATTTCTTTTGCACTTACTTGGGTCAAGTTGCTGCGGTGGCGGCTGCGGATGCGGCTTCTCCTCCTCCTTCAGCGGGCAGCCCGGGCTCGGGTGGTCACTGCAAACCGAGGGCTCCGACGAGCCGCCGGACCCGGACCTGGACCCGGACCCGAGCCCTGCCCCGGTCCCGGTCCCCCCTGGCGTCGCCGCTGCCTTGTCCCGTAGGAACGAGTTGCAAGGGAACTCGGGGCCGCCGCTCCCCTGGGACTCCCGGGCCGCGGAGCACTCAGTCCGTTTGGAAGAGGAAGGCGAGGAAGTGGAGGAGGTGGAGGTGGCGGCGGCGGCGGCGGCGGCGGCGGGGGTCGGGGCCGCTCCGGTTTCAGGCTTAATCCCGTAGTGGCGCCCGTTGGGTGGGCCGCCCGGGCCGGGGCTGGGACCTGGGCCGGAGCCTCCGCCGCCGCCGCCACCCCCGCCGCCGCCGCCGCCGCCCGCGCCGCCAGGGAAGCCGGGCAGCGGCTCCATCCAGGAGCGCATGTAGCGGCCGGGCTCGGAGGCGGCGGCGGCCAGGGGCGGCGGGGGCACATACGGGTGGTACAGGCCGCTCATCGGCCCCGCCGGTGGCTGCGCCGGCACCGTGGACCAAGAGGCGGAAAACACGGCCGATTTGGGGGCAAAACTACACGAGGCAAACTCGGCGGCCGCGGCGGCGGGGCTGTCGGCCACACCTGCGGGCCTGCCCTGCGCGCCGGGCCCCGGCGGGCCGAAGCGCGCCGCGAACACCTCGTCGCCCTCATGGCCTATGAGCGAGTCCACGAAGTAGTTGCTGAGGGTGCCACTGGAGGACATTTTGAGGCGCCGTGCGCTCCCACCCAAGGTTACACTGCCCGCCGCCGCGCCGCTCCCCGCCGGCGCCGGAGCCGCCGACTAGTTCGCAGGCTGCAGCCTCCACCATTGGTCGCGCGGCCCACGTGATCATATTTACCAATACCGGGAGTAAATCAGTCCGCTAAACTGGGGGCTGCTGTGATTTAAAAAAAAAAAAAATCATCATCAACATAAGCGCTGCAATTAGAGCCCGCGGGCCCCGGCCGGTGCGCCCCGCTCGGCCCGGCCCGGCTCGGCCAACCTGGCGGCGGCCGGGACCACCCGTCCGACTGCGGCCGGAGGAGGCGCTGGGGACTATTTGTTCGCGCCACTGGCCGCCCTCGGTCTTGCAGCCCGGATCCCGGGGCTGCCGCCCCAACGCCCGGGCTCCGGGTCGCGCGTGTTGGGTGCGCTGAGCGCCGAGCTCCGGAGACTGGAGCAACCTGGGACGAGCCGGGCCGCTCGGGCCCCGAGGCTGGCCGGCCTCCGGAGGCGGCCCCCTGGCGCCGGAGGGGAGTGCTTCTCTCCGTGCCTCTCTCCCTACCCAAACCTCCCCTCCCCTCCCCTCCGTACCCACACGCACGCTCTCTCACAGCTTGTCGTGTTGTTTAAAACAGGTGGAAGACCTCTGTAATGATATTATGCCTTTCAATAAAAATTTTATGAGGTGTATTTGATTATAGATTAATGTGTCCCTAATAAAACGGACGGATGGAGCGGCTCGGAAGGCCCCCTCCCCCCACCGCACTCGCACACGCCGGTTCAGCCACACACACCCCCGACGTGAGGCTGAGCACACGCCGCGGCCCGAGGGGTTAGCCGAGGTGGCCCGGCCCAAGGGCCGCGCGCGGAGGCGCCCAGGCTCGGCCTGGCTTCTGTCTGGCCTCGAAAGGGCCGCCTGGTTGGCGAGTCCGCAGCGCCCTGACGGAGGCGGCCCGCGGCGCCTCGTCTTCTCCTGGGCGGCTGGGAAGGCCCTGGAAGAGAACACGCCACCGGGCGGACCCCTAGTGCCGGCGAAGGCCCACTCCCACCCGCTAGTTCGACCTCGCCTCAAAAACGCCCCCCGAACGGCCTCTTCTCGAGGCAGGGCCGCCGGGCGTGATTTCCACTTAGAGGCCTCCAAGTGGATCCCGGAGACGTCTTTCAAACGGTCTGGTCCTTGAGCAACTCGCTCCCGAATCCCTCCCCCCCGCCTTCTTGCCTCCAGAGGTAAGGTTGGGCAGCCTTGAATCTGAGGGAAATGCCCATTGTCACTCCCAAATCCATGGTACAAAGACTCAGAAGCCCGGCTGGGAGCCGAGACAAAAGGCGCAGGGCGCTGGCGGCGGAGGATCCGCTCGCTGCTGGCTCTACAAGTTGCCTAGCGCACGCACCCTTGGAGGGCTCCCAGCTCACCTCGAGCCCCGGAAAGGAAGGGGGAAATGGCTACTTATTATGGCCTGATTGATTGCTTTTGCCAATGGCTTTCTGATTTTGTTCTGGAGGGGCTGCCTTCGCCTGTAGCACGGATTTACCTCCTAGACGTGGCCCCCTGTCAACAACTGACGGCGCTCCCCACACCGCAGGGGAAGGTGAAGCTCAATTCGCTTCCTCCTGCCCAACCAATGGAGATCTGGGGCAAATCTATGCCAGTATTCCCAGGCTGGCATTGATTCGAGCTGTTTCTTTGCCACTAGGAAATGGCTGCTTAAAGGATCGCTCCTGGAATTCTGAACGGTTCTTGATTTCAGGAGAAAGTTTAAAACTCCAAATAAATTGTCTCCCCAAAACTCCCTGGATGAGGGCTCTAAGCTCAGAGTCACGAAGTTGATTGTTTGCAGGGGGGGTGGTGGTGGTGAAAAGAACATATTTTGTGAAGATGCTCCAAGCTGTTGGAGATCCTCTGAAATCACAGCACTATCTGGGGGTAACGAATTCTCTGTTAGCTTTCCCCCTAAATCTCCCAGGTTCTCTCCTTCCTTCTCGTCATAGGACTAGATTAAGTCTGGGCTCTCTTGGACTGAGGATTTCTCTCTCTCTCTCTCTCTCTCTCTCTCTCTCTCTCTCTCTCTCTCTCTCCACACACACACACACACACACACACACACACACACTTTGTGCAAGCTATCTGGACTTTCTTGCGTCCTGATGGCGGCATTTGGAACACTGGCCTTCCTGAGAAATGTTCATTTGCAAATTCTCATTCACTCACCCTTATACATTTCCTTGTCTTTCAGAAACAATGACTCTAATCAGAATTTTGTAATTAAATAGAAGGAGGATTAACTGCAACATTTTTCTCCTTTTAACAAATTTTCATGTGGGCCACTAAATGACAGCATAACATTCTCTCACAAGGAAACCAGGGCAAAGCGAGATGGGAAAATCCAATCATTCTGGGCTTTGCTGTAGCCTGGCTATTTTGTGCTTGGGATAGGGGTGGGATGAGGAAAAGGGGGACAGAACTGGATTCCATTCACCACTAAACTGCTCCTTTTCCTTTAACGGAGGCCCGGCAGTTTCCAGGTGGGCAAGACTAGTTTCAACCCAGCCCCCCATGATGGTTCCCCAGCCGCCATGGGAATTCACAAAGGCCCCCACTGAAAGCATTAAAAAGAACACAACCAACACCAAAGAGAAGACACCCAAGTAGACAGTTTTAAGGGGTAAGCTGCCTGGACACAAATTTACTTAACAGGCTCCAGCTCGCACCAATTGCCAGTGTGATTATGTTTACTACCATTGAGGGGAGGAGAGAGGACTCCCCTTCTTTCCAGCTGAAAACAACACACCCAGGTTGGATAACTCCCCCTACCAATGCCAAATTTCAGCAACTTAGATCTCCAGTGTCACTCACGCATCACACACCCCCAAACTGCCTCAAGCAAGCAGTTTAACAGAAAGATAACGCCCTCACCAACCAGACTTTGATTTCCACTGTAACCGTATGTCCGTTTCAGAAAGCAGAGGGGACAAACTCGTTTCCAGAGTTTATTGCATTATACATGCGACCAGAACATGCACAGAAAGGACAGGTTGCTGTTGTATTTCTACCAAACCACAGATGCACCACAAGGGAAAGGCTACAAGGCATAAGTCGTCAATATTCCATCTTACCAAGGACAATTGCTAAATTCATTTGCGAAAAAAGATACATTGTAATGTGCTTTTTTATCCCCCTCCCCCCAAAGCTTGTGGGTTTTCTTAAATTTTTTTAAAATATATATGTAATTTAAGTACTTTTAAGTACTAGATGTACTCAAAACGCCATGAACCCATGGACTAACCACACACAGAGACCTTTTGTGTTTAGGAAAAATATGAAAAAGTCACATTGCTGGATGGATGAATGGATTGATGGATGCTCTACAGTTCCAATAAGTTAAAACCCAAATGAAAATGCGCAGTAATAGTTACCCTGCATTACGATGAAAAAATAATAAATTACACGTGCTAGTTTTTTAATATATATATATATATGTATAGTCAGAAGGATTACAGATCACTTGCAGCACGAACAGAATGACCCCAAAGTCACATTCTAGCAGGAAAACAAAACAAAAAACAAAGAGCAATGAAGGTTTTGTTTCCGCCTTCCCAGTCCTCCAGCACTGGGCCCTGGAACTCGGTGCCCCCTCTCCGATCCTGGCCTCGAATGGGCCTCGGGACCTAAGAGAAGGTGAGGTTGGCGGTCAGTTCTCGGATCCGGTTCTCTCGGCTCATCTTCTTAAGTTTCATTCGGCGGTTTTGAAACCAAATCTTGACCTGCCTGTCGGTGAGGTTAACGCTCTTACTGATCTCTAGGCGGCGCTCTCGGGTGAGGTACATATTGAACAAGAACTCTTTTTCTAATTCCAGCGTTTGGTGCTTAGTGTAAGGGCACCTCTTCTTTCTGCCACTCTTTGCAGTGAGCCAATTGCTGGTTGGCGTATCAGACTTGATTTCCTCTAACAAAATTAAAGGGAGAAGAAGAAAAAATATCAAGAAATTTTTTTTTTCTCTCAGTCTGTTCAAATGTACCCTTGACCATGACCCTGCTGGCAGCTAGGCCACTTTGGGAAATGCTGGTATTAAATATTACTCACAAGAGGTGGAACCTGGAAGAGATTTGTAATTGATGCCAGATTAATTTAAATGCCCAGTATGACAGGATGGGTGGGTGGGTACTCACGCCCCCCCCTCTGTGCCAGAGGTTCTCGCTCTCTCTCTCTCTCTCTCTCTCTCTCTCTCTCTCTCTCTCTCTCTCTCAACTTTCTGACCGGCGCACAGTGTTAGCACAATAGTAAACTTTCAGACTCTTCCAAGCAACATTCTAAGTGGTCACCTCATAACACAGCTGGGGTGGACAAGCTAGCTTATCAATCTCACTGCTGCCTCAGGTTCCCAAGTCTGCCTCTTCTTCACCACTTCTCCTTGACAGGCGGATGCCCCACAGCAGGTTAATAAGTGCCCATTGTATTTCAAAAGAGAACCAAGGAACCAACTGCACCTTCTCTGCCTTGCCTGGGCATTGTTATATTCCCCAGAATTTCCTGAATCCTCATGCATTCTTGCCCCCCACCCACCCAAAGGCACTCCCCCCCAGAAATGTAGCTCCTTCTATAGGTCACCTCTGGATAACCGGGGAGAAGTTCAGGGCCAGGGTTCCTTCTCAAAAAGCCAGAGTCCCTGGTTGTTTGCCCTACCCCAGCCCTAAGGCTGGCTCAGCCGGTTGGGCCATGCAGGTTCTCTTCTGCTCCCTTCTGCCTTTGCCCCCTTTCCAAACAAATTGCAAAGCCTGGGGCACTTTCTCCAGACAAAGCCAAGGTTACCTAGCCCTGCAAAGGCGGGGACCCCTGATCCCCAGCCCAAGAGCCAACACACCCCGGCCATCTCTTTCTTCTTTTCTGCCCCCAAGCTCGCAGGATGCGGGGTACATACACTTGAGCACAAACACGGTGTCTGGAACCACCTTAAAATCATCACTTCGGAGAAAGGCAAAGCTGGAACTGCAAATCTGAGGGGTGGGGGGGGGAGGAGATTCTGGGGCTGTGTTTACGAGCCGCAGGTCTCATTTGCACTCTTTTGTTGCATTTCAGGTCTAGCTCAGGAAAAAGAAAGCCGGCCAACCCTTCCTCGGCCGGGGCGCCATCCGCGTGGCGTCTGGACCAGCCAGGGCCGGGAGGGCCAGGGCAGTTGGAAAGAAGCAGGGGAGACCAGCTCGGGGCTGAGACCGCCCCTCTAAAAGCCAGGAGAAACAGCACCTGCCAGTCGGGCACCTCCTGGGCTGGGCGCTGGGCGCGCAGGAGCTCCCTCTCTGCCGGGTTCCCAGGCTGCACGCCCCGTTGGGGTGGCAACTCTGCTCATACCGACCTTTGCTTTCCTTCTCCTGTACTTCTGGACTGGACACGGAGACCTCGGCCAGGCAGCTCCTCTCCTCCGGAAGGCCACCCTTGGCCTCGGGGCTCTCCACCTGGGAGACTTTGGTGGGCTCCTGGCCGCCGGCGGGCTCGTTCATCTTCTTGTCCATCTGCAGCTGGGCGGTGGAGAGCTGCGGCTTGGCCGCGCCGCGAGGGTTGAGCTGGAGCATGACTGTGGAGCTGCCTTCGGGACTGTTATTGTACTCTTGGGTTTTCCCGGTGGCGTAGGTCTGACTCAGTCTAAAGTATCCAGGGACAGGAACCTCGGGGTTCTCAACGGGGCAGGACTCGGGGACCAGCCTCTGGTACGAAGGGACCTCGGCAGAAAGGAGTTTGTTGCGCTTATCGGAATACATGCAGCAGTTAGATTCTTCCTTAATGTTGGTGGTGAAGGAGCAAGTGGGGACTTGCTGTGTAACAGGTTGCTCTATTCGACAAGATCTGTTCGGGTCTGTCCAAGTGTCTACTTGAGGGATATAAGGATGCACATTCATACCCATATTTTGGTGGTTCACCTCTCTTTTGGCCAGAGACGGCAGCAGTCCACAGGTTTGCATTCCATAGGTCCCCATGTCTGCGTTAGGTGGTGGCATGTACATGCTGGCGCTGCTCGAATAAAAACTGTCACTCCTGCAGGCACTGATCAAGGAATCTACTAAAAAAGTACTAGCAGCAGGAGAGCTGTTGGGAAAGGACATTTTGGGGAAGAATTTGAAGAAGAGAGATTGTGTCCTTTGTAGGCTGACATCTCTAGGAAAACATTCCCCGTGTAATTGTGGGTGCCTCTGCCGACCACATGACAACCAAGCCAATGAGATTTGAAAATGGCCTTGAGCCGCAGCCTCCTCGCGGGTCACGTGCTCCACAGCCCGGCCGGCCGGCCGCGTAAGCGCGGACAACAGCGACATCTACAACGCGCCCGCGATAGTGCGAGCTGGCGAGAGCCGGCCCGGCGCTCTGCCGCTCGCCCGCCGCCCCCGGGCTCCGTCGGCCGGCCCGCCCCACTCGCGCCCGGAGCCCCGGCCTCCCGGCCCCGCGGGCGGCAGGGGCATCTCGGCCAGAGGGGCCCTGCGGGAGGACACGCGCGGGGAGGGAAGCCGGAGGGCCGCGGCGCCAGCACACAGAAGCATTCCCCGCCCCCGCACACACCCAGGCAGAACGCGCCCGACACAGCCGGGGCCCGGGCGGGGGTTGGGGGCCCAAGCTGGTTCGTTCTGTACCGAGCAGCCTGGGAAGGTGAGTCCGATTCCCCGGGCTCTGAGACCCCCCCACTCCAGGGCTCCAAAGGACACATCTCGCGCGCGCGTGGAACCGGCCAAGGTATCTCCGGGAGCGACGCGAGAAGGGCGGCCAGGGCGGAGAGGACACGCAGCTGGCCCAGCACGGAGCCCCCAAGGACCGGCCAGCCCTGGCGCTGCCCTCACCCTCACCCCTCCTGCCCCAGCTCCAGGCCCCTCCATGCCCGGGAGGTTCGTGGAGCTTTCCGCTCCGGCTCCTCCTCGAGGAAGCACGACCCAAGCTCCCAGCGCCGGGCCGCTGGGGGACCTGCAGTCCTGAGACAATTCCTCCCCAGCAGCCAGCTATCCGCAGAAGCATCCACCGGGTTCCCAGAGGGAGAACTAAACCGAGGTCTCCCTCCTCGCACACCCTGGGAACAGAGGGCAAGAGGGGAGGAAGAGAGAAAGGAGATCGCTTTTTTCAAGGAAAGGAGAAAACACTCGCTCTCAAACTCCAGAAGTTTTAGAAAACTGACTGGGCCAAGCAGGAGAGCATGTGTGTGTGTGTGTGTGTGTGTGTGTGTGTGAGAGAGAGAGAGAGAGAGAGAGAGAGAGAAGAGAGAGGAGAGAAGTGTCATTTGATTCTTCTACAAAGAAAAATATGTTTTCCTTTGATGGAT
>PVHY01023624.1:0-20714 GCA_004024945.1 Uropsilus gracilis
CAGGCTCATGTTGCCTGGGGTACCACAGACTCAAGCAATCCCCAGCCTCAGCTTCCCAGGTAGCTGGGATTGCAGGCATGTGCCACCACACCCGGCTATATTTTTTTGGAACTAGGTCTCACTAAGTGCCCCAGGCAGCATTCAAACCGTGATCCCTAGCCCTAGCCACTTCATAGGCTAAAGCTTACAGGCACAAGCCACTGTGCCCAGCCATAATTACTAGTTTTCCTAAAATCCTAGAAGATGGGGATTAGATCGGATGTTCTCTGAAGCCCCTCTGCTACTGGCATTTCACCAAATTTTTTTGTGTACAAACCCAAAAAACCTTTTTTTTTGATACAGCATTTACAAGATTTCTCTTATTAACTGATCCTTAGTCATACCTCTAAATAATGTCTACAGGTCTTTCATGGTCATAAAGGAAAGTCACTGTGCTTAATAAAATGATTGTTTTTCCCCCTCAAGGTTATAGTTCATTGCATTCAAGTTATTTGGAATTTAATACTAACTTGTATATGCTGTATATGTATAGTGGTTCTATTAATCATAATATTGTATTAATCCCTTTTGGCATATGATAAAGGGATAAAAACATCGTGTAAGTTCAAATGTCAACAAAATTTAAATATCGATAACTTAGCATATGAACAGCAAATGTACATGTATGTTTGTTCAAGTCAGCTAAGTAAATCAGTGGGTAAAACCCCACTTTAAAATTTATATGAGTAAGAGAATACACTCACCTTGTAGTTTAGAACCAAATGTGATGAAATTGTCTTTTCCTCAGTGAGGCAGCCTTTGAGTATACACACATCTGTTTGATCATCCCCAGATGATAGACAGCATTTCCCATCTAAAGCCAAAAAGGATTTGAATCAATTACAGCATTTTCCATCTGAAAAGGAAAAATGAGAATCTTTCTTACACAGTTAGCTGAGGGTGGTCTGCTTGCATGTTGGGTCAATTACTGCAAAATTGGGGCTGATATAAAATGTAAGTACTCACCTCATTTATTTTTATGATCCCACCCAAAATTGATCAGATAATTTTTTTCATCAGTGGGCAAGAACAGTTTAAGAGAGAGAAGTTATGGGAAAATTCAGAGGCCACAGATCAAGTATTAATTTTCACATTGTTATCTTATAATTTGAAATTATTTTAGCAGATCAGTTGCAAAAATAAATAATATTCAGTATTCCCATATGTCATTTACCCAGCTTCTCCTAATGTTTTTATAACCTTATATAGATTTTGAACCCCAGAAAATTGACATTGTCATCATTTTTATAATCTTTTTTACAGTATTGAGAAGTTATTGATATGTCAATTGTCATTAAGTCTGTATTTTAAATTATTTTTCTGAAAGCGAATAGTAGAATTTTACTTTCAGCCTATGTTTGAGAAAAAACTGATATTTTTCTTTATGGGTTGCACAAACACATAAAACTACCAAACAGAAATTCCTTCATTCCAGAGAACTTTAAAACTATCGTTAGTCTACAATTCAGTTATGCTCTCTAACAAAATTTGTTCCTTATTTTGGTTAAGAATTTTGAAGAGATGAGTAGCTATTTCTACAAACAGCTGCTTGGAAAACCTACACACATTTGACTTATTGGGAAGGGGGGGGAATCACTAGAAATAGAATCTTTTCATGTTTATATTGCTGATTTAAATAGTGAGGCAACACTTTGAAAATTATACCATGTGCAGCCGATTCTTTATCACCAAATCCAGGGCCATAGGGAGTATAACCTCAGTAGCAGGAGCCAAGAAAAATTGCCTTTCATTCAAGACTGACATTTTAAACCTAATTCCCACATTAGCTTTGCTGAGGCAGGAGGTGGGTCTTGCTTCCTGGGGGAATCCTCAAGGTCATCCCACTACCCAGATCAAGTTGAAGGAAGCCCGTGAGTTCTGGAACTGACTTTCAGCAGCTGCAAACATCTGTAATGATCTGGTGTTAAGATAAATGAGTCCCATGGGTTTGCAGCTGCTTAGATTCACCAAGGCCTTAAGGCTTTACACAGATGTTTCTGCTCTGAACACTGGGAAATGAAATGTGTGGCTTCAGTACCTGTTGCCAGGACCAGTGCTTATTCCCAGTCATGCTCTGAGGTCCTCTAAGCCATTTATTGGTACCTGTAGAAGTTGGCATGTGTTGACAAGTGTAGGCCAACCTTTCGTCCTTTGGAAAGCAAGGTCTTCCCTTGGGAAACAGCAGGAAGAAAGATCATATGTATTTCTCCATCAGAACCTGCTCCAGATTTATAGAGCTAAGCATGCGGCAGAGATGTCACAGGATACTTTGTTGCTCCCAGGCTAAATGAAGGCTTCACTCCAGCCAGCACATGTGTCATTTTTTAAAATACATTTCAGATTCCAGCCTTTGCCTCCTGTTCACTGAGACACCTCAAAGAAACCAAAATTCTTTGAAAGACAGTTTAAAAATAACCTCAGAAACTTGCTAAAGTTTGGGTTTATAAGGAGCCCCCTCTCGTCCCTACAACTGGCCAACTTCTCTTTCTTACAGTTCTCCAGCTTACAGTTCTGCTAAGGCCTTTTATCTGCTTGCTCAGGTCAGAAATCTAGAAAAATTACCGATGTCTTCCTCTCCTTTATCTTCACTTTCAACACGCCTTCAAGTCCTGTTGTTTGTCCCTTCTAATGCTCATCAAATTTCTTCATTTCTGTCATTACCATTTCTCTAATCCTCTCTCAACTGGAATACTACAGCTCCCTCCAATTTTAAGTCTCAACTTTACTCTTGTTTCCTTTCCAACCAATTATCCTAAAAATAGCCAAGAGTGAGCTTTTAAAAATCAATCTAGCATATATAGATCTGTTTTTTTAATGGATGTAACTAGTGATGAAACCAATAGAAACTTCATTCTTTGTTTCCCTTAAAAAAAAATAAAATCAGTGGTGTACCTCCTCATGTTCCCAGATAAAATTCTTTCAGCCCATGCTTTTCTAGTTACCCTCAGGAAGTAAGAGTCTTATATCATTTCAAATCATATATATATATATATATATACACAAGTGCTGATTCAGTCACGAGAGGGAGTACAGTCCATTGATGATATATAACAATTAAAATATAAGAATCTTCCCCTTTCTGTTGTGTCAAGATGGAGTCTGAACTGTTTGCCCCAGGTTAGTGGAGAATGGAAACATGATTCATTTCCACCTCTATTCTGTGATGTGACTTCCTTCTTTTCCCACTGTGGACTGCTGTGTTGGGTGCTGCCAGAGTCAAGCAAAGGGAAAGAGTTGGATACAGAGGATGGGATTGTTGTTTCCTGATCCAAGTAACTGTTTTTTCAGACCCTACGCATGACTAAAGTTGACTCTTTAAAAGGAACCTTTCAAAGGAGAATCCATCTGATTGGACAGTCTCTCTTGGTCTTCTCTTGATCCACTCATGGAGGGGGTGAAAGTCCTGCCATGGTGTATGTAACATCAACAGGATGTGTCAGGTCATCAGAGTTCAACTGAACATAGGCTAATGATGTAATGATTGGTATGAGCTAAGCTGACAGGTCAAGGTCACCTTTTCTGTTTAAAGTGGGGTGAACTACACCCTTCACCTTGATTTTGAGTCACCTTGATTTGAGATTTTGCAAGATTCAGCAATAATTGTCTTTATTCTCTTCCTAGAGATAAGAGTATTTGCTTTTTTTTTGGGGGGGTGTTGTTTGTATTTTTTGATTTCTAGTTATAAATTCAGAAGTGTTAGTTTAGGGAAAGTGGAATATAATGTTTCCATTTAGCTAGAAGGAAGGGAACTATAGAAAGAGTAGGGAAAGATAATGAACCTGAAAAAGTCTAGAAACTAAGGCAATCATGTCTGTGCTTAATTCTAGAAAAGATGCAGAATATACATACTTAAAAAGAAAGATTTTGAGAAACCAAATGCAAAAACGCTCCTTTTAAAGCAATTTCCTAATCAGATACAATAAAATTAAAATATTTTTTGAACTGGTGACTCAAATTTGCCAGTTTTCAGTATTCTTTTGCCATCATCGTTATCAAACTGTATTAATCACATGTGCCCTAAATTTATTGACCTAGTTTTAGCGATAAATGACCCTATTGGATAAAGATAACTGAGAGATGTCTTGTGGAAAGCTGGCATCTTTTCCTCCCTAAGTGTCTCAGGCCAGAATGCTTGTTCACTTTCAAGTTCAAAATGAATAGGCATATTTTCCAGACTCCAAGGATCCTGAATAATTGACTATGGATTTTTTTGTCCTTGGATCACCTTCCTCTATGATCAAACTTTTCTTAAAAATCTGTCATTTATTGTAGAAAATATAAATATCATAAAATTTCACTCCTTTTAAGTGTGCAATTCAGTGCATTGACTATATTGTGCATTCCCAACATTGTTCAACCATCACTACTGTCCATTTCCAAAACTCTTCATTACTCCAAACATCAAATCTGTCTCCATTATACACTAGCTCCTTATTCCTCCTTCCTCTCAGCATCTAGTAATAACTGTGCTACTTTTGGACTCTATGAATCTGCCCTTGCTAGATACCTTATGAAGAATCATACAATTTGCAAAATCATGCAAACATCATATAATTTGCTCATCTGTGTCTGACTTACTCAGCACGATGTTTTTAAGGTTCACTGTGTTGTAGTTTGATCAGAATTTTATTTCTTCTATTGGCTGAATAACATTACATTGCCTGTACATATGTACCCATGTGTTTCATTAATTCAGCTATTATTTGGGTTTTCAGTTTTTGGTTATTGTCAGTTATGCTGCTGTGAACATTTGTGTAAAATTTATCTGGTAAAACACCTGCTTTCAATTTCTTGAGTATATATTTGGAGCAGAGTTGCTAGGCTATAGAATAATTCTGTGGTTAGCTTTTGGAGGAACCAACACACCATTTTCCATGGTGTCTAACCCATTTGACATTTCTACCAATAATATACAAGGGTTCTTATTTCTCCACATCCTCACCAACAGATGTTTGTTTGGCTTTCTTTTTTCCATTTTCTCTTTGATAATAGCCATCCTAACAATCATGAAATAGATTATTGTGGTTAAGATCAAACATTTTAAAGCAAATCTTTCTGGGTGGTTACAGCTCTCTGAACTATATAAAGCAGAGCAATCTTTTGACTCCAGTTCTGGGTTCAAACCGCTTAAGAGTTTAAACACCAGTAAAAACTGATTCTGTAAGTGAAAGAATTTTAGACTGTTTTGCTCATTAACTTACCCCCAAACCCTATACCAGTGACTGGCACAAATAAGAGTTTAATAATATCTACTGAATGCATGAAGTCTCACTCCATCACTGGCTATGTGACTTATGATAATAATCTGTGTCAGTTACCACAACCATAATATGGGAAGAGTGATAGTGGGAGAACTAGAAGATATGACAATGCCATAGTGTGTTTGCATGGCGAACATTCATAAATGGTTAGTGTGCTTGTCATCATCAAGCAGGAGACATGTTATGTAGGTTAACACAAAGTCTTGATCTGTACCATGGTGATGAGTTCCAAGGTGCAGGCCATGAGTTTAGGGATCTAGATAATTTTCTTTCTAAGCCAGAGTTTTATAGCAGGAAGGAGAAATGCTGCAAAATCCATTAAGCCCAGAGCTCCCCAGAGCAAACACATTTCCCAGCTGTGATGTTGAGGGGCCTGAGGACTGAAAGAGTAGCAGGAGACAAGGTCTCTATGGTCCCAGGCAACAGGGCCTTAAGCCAAAGTAGGCATTGTAATGTTGCAGAGGGAGGAATATTCATGGGGATTGATGATGGGTTGTTGTAGCTGCAGGTACCACATTCCTTCAAGATACATCATATTGCACTGCAAAAATGTAGCTTCATATAAGTAAATGTTACTGAAATGCTAATGTCCCAAGTCAAGGAAGAAATAGACTGAAGGAAGGCAAAACTGGGAATTTTCCCCCTCTCCTTAGATGTTGAGTGAAAATATGTCTTCCATTGGGGTCCAAAAACTAGATTCTTTGGAATTCCGGTAGGCTAAAGACAAAATTCTAGTTTTATCTGTTACATATCCAGTGAATAGAAACTGAGTAGCTGATTTCTCTGAGAAGGGTATTTTTCACTTTGACCTCCAGTACTATTGTAACATTATGTTGGGGAGGATGTGGAGAAATAAGAGCACAATATTATGGTAGAAACATTTTATGCTTGTGGTAACTGACACAGATTATTATCTTAAATTACACAGCAACATTGGGACCTCCAGTCTGTCTTAATCAACTTTAATCCGTTTTGCAGGGATATTTCAGAAGTGGTATGTGTGCTTTTCCAAGGTCTGGATCCCATATATATCGGCCTATGCAGCTTTCATAGGCTAGAAAGTCAACAGAACCTATGGTTACCATAATTTTTCTGGGACTCAGAGTCAAGCCTTGCTTTTTTTTTTTTTTTTTTTAATTTGAGGCTAGGTCTTGCTATTTTTGCCCATGAAACAGCAGGCTCACGTTGCCCAGGGTACCACAGACTCAAACAATCCCCAGCCTCAGCTTCCCAGGTAGCTGGGATTACAGGCATGTACCACCATTCCCAGCTATTTTTTTGGGACAAGGTCTTGGTATGTGTCCCTGGTGGACTCAAACCGCAATCCCTGACCCCAGCCTCAGCTTCCTAGGCTGTTGCTTAAAGGCACGCACCACCATGCCTGGCCCAAGCCCCGCTACTTAGATCAGCAGGACATCAACATGTGGACCTTTGCTTTTTCAGGAACTGGGCTCAGTGCCCAGAAACATACTTTAGAGTTGGAGAAGCTGTGGGGACTACATGAGGGCACTGGGAAGGGCAGGCAGGGCCTCTCAGCCAGTGGCATGATGGGTTATTAAAGAATGTGAAGGCCAGGTTTCAAGCTCATGACCAGAAATGGGAGAAAAGCAAAGAAAGAAGTTGAGAGTGCAGTGTTGGGAGCCAGGAGACATTCCCTGGATCTTACTGTTTTTCCAGAGATAGCCTTCTGAAACTTTTCCCAAATTTTTCATCACCAGGACATCCTCTCCTGCATGCATCTGAACACTTCTGGCTTCATGTTCTGCAGATGAGATTGACTAGTTTTTCTGAAACAGAAGGAAGTCTGCCTAGGTGCGAGAGCTGGAGTGGTGGGAGCACAGAACTTCCATGAGCCCCCATCTCCAGTGCTTCTCCAAGAGAGAAAGGCAGGACTGCATGCTAGGTGCTCCTGCCCACTCTGATTTCAGAGTTCTCCATGCCTCAAGGGCTCAGGCTTTGAACTGAATCCATGCAGACCACTGGAATTTCAGGGAACAGTGAGTGTGAAAGATTCACTCCACACCTCTGAGTGAGTTGTTTCCTCTTTCTTTGATGGAAGACTCAGACTCTCTTTGTAACTAAACAAAACCCATAATTATAACCCTGTGGTAACTCTTCTGTAAACAGTAGCTTGAGTTGAAAAGACTGGTTCCTGAATCGTGAGAAATGGCAGCAATCCTCAGTTTTGCCTGGGAATGCTTTGCTGATGTTCTGCTAGCAACCTTTTCTCTAAACTCAGATGGTGAAGTATAGGGCACGCTACTCTTTCCCAGACCTGCCAGACACCACAGAGCAGCCGCCCAGTCAGCTACAGTGGAAAACCTGGAGATAACATCAGTGTGTTTGTCTTTGTGGGTCTCAGTGATGATTCTTCCTTCTGCCCTTCCTCCCATAATGAGTGTTTGCAGTTTCCTGAGGTTTAAATAATTGAAAGTGACTGATTTTCTTCTAAATGTAACCCTCCATACTTTGTTCCTCTCTTTGTTGTAAAAATAAGAGAGAACTTTCCTCCCCTCTAAATGTGACTTCGTTCTCAACTCAGAGGCACAAAGATTTGAAATTTAAAGACACATTTGACTGAGTTAAGGGTTCTTTTTTTTTGGTCTGTCTTGATCAACCCTGGCCCTTTCTCGCTCTCTTGATGGTCATGCCTGTCAGATAGCAGATTTTTTTTTATAAGGTCTAGATTCTCTTCTACACTGTTTTCCTTCAGGAAGATTGAATGCTTTATGGTGCAGGGAGTCAACTCAGCAGGCTCTTTGGACCAAAACAAAAAACAAAAACAAAAACAAAACTCTATGAAGTAGTGTGAGTCTTCCCTCCAAGGCTCAGTTCACAGTTGTGAACCATTGGCTGTCTCTGGGCAGATAAAAGTCAGCAGGATTCGGGAAACTACACACAATAATCCTAAACTTCCTTGGCTTGTCAGGCTGCAGTTCAACACTTTGCTGCTTTTGTTTTCTGGAAGGCTCCCTGGCCAACAGAATGCTAAAAGTGTCCACACAGCAGCAAAGAACCTGCTGAAAACATGAAAATGAAGTTTTCATAGCAGTTTTTACTAACTTGACTATCTCTTTGGACATTATGTAGATTTGAAATTCATTTTCTTCTTTGCATACTCATTTCTTTATTCAACATTTATTATGTGCATACTGTATACCATATTTTTGAATAAAGGTCTGTATTTTCTATAATTATGGGAGTCGTCCATAAGGGGGGTACTTAATCATCTTCACCATTGTCAGCATTATAGCTACTGTCTGTCAACTGCTGTGTCCAACCTTGTGTGGGAAACAGCATAGGCAGAAACTCATGATTGGATGGTGGAGTCACATAAATATACAATAATAAAAAAAAATCCTCAGGCAGGGGAAAATATAATATTAACATGACCTATAACCTCATATGCCTCAACCTAATACTTCAACTTCATATGCAACTTCATATGCTTCAACCTAATACTGTTTATTGACTGTTCCCTGTTTAATAGACATTGGAAGATGTGATGTATAAGTGTCTGTCACAAATAACATTCACAAGAAGTCTACAAAGGAGATTTTACTCATTCCGTTATATGGATGAGGAAATGATATAAAAAGATTACAAGAAATTCTCTTGGTCTCAAGTTCTAAGTGGCAGAACTCTGTCTGACTCCAGTTTCTGAGATTTATTCTCTGTGGCACAGGAATATTTGTACATTGTGCTCTAGGCTGTTGGCAAGAGGCAGAGGAAATTTGTGGAAATGAGTTTAGCTCCTAGAATCATGATTCTGGTATTTCAAAATCTGCCATCATATAGGAGATAGAGGGCTGAATTAATCACAGGTTTTTAACTTTTGGCTTACCTGTATGTTTTGATTTTGCTTTCCTTACTTTGATGTTCCTTTACTGTTTTGAACTCTTCATTATTATAGTTAAAGGTTTTAACATTTGTTCATCTAGATGACATCTGTCCAGCCCCATTGATTGTAGCAGAAACAAAGGCTGGAAGAGTAGCCAGTTGGGGGTAAGGCACAGAGGTGCAGGGAAATTTTCCTGTTGGGGGGGGATTAAATATGTCTTTAGAGGTAGCTCTGAGTGTGATTCTTTCCAGATCATTCATATATCTCATAGATCCAGATGAGAGAGTATCCATCAATGTGACCCCACCTCTTCTGGATTCAGGTGACTGGACCAGGGTGGACAGCTGACCTGAAGTGGGCTCACCAACAAGTTGATCTCTGCCTTGTGACCTGTAGGTAGCTAAAAAGGAGAGCTGAATCAACCAAGCTCCCCTCCTACACGTTTTGGACTGTTAAAAGACAAACTGAGGCATATTAAAATATTTAAGGGATTATTTGAGCAGAAATAAATTCAAATGAGGCAACACCAAACCATAAGTGGTTAGAAGTGCTCCACTAGAGAGGCAGAAGCAAAGTAAGGGAAACTTTTGATTAGCTTTAACTCAAATTGGTCTTTTTTTTTTTTTTTTTTTTTTTTTGAGAAGTTTGTGTTTGGTTGTCCTTAGGTTTCGATTTCTTAACCTTGAGACATTTTCAGGCTTAGGTTTTATGTTGTTTGCACAGGCTGCTCAGGCACTGGAGTCATCTCAGGCTAATGGCATCCTTGTTTAGCTGATTTAACAGCACTAAGGCTCAGAGAGAATTGTTAGTCAAAGTACTTGAGCTGGTAAGTCAAGGGGGCCTGCCTATGCTGCTGTCTTGGGTTCATGTAAATATAAAATGAGCAGTTCTAGTCTCACAGGAGACTAAGAACGCAGGACTCCGGTCACTCGAATAAGAAATGAAGCTACACGGCTCACGAGAGAACAGCACACAGACCCCACCCTTCTTTGGCCCAATTCCATGGCTGTGCTTCATGACTGCTCTCAGTGCCATGTTTTAGCACAATAAATCCCTCACATAACTAGCTTGAATAGATACCACCAGATCAAAGTAGATAATTTGTACCACAATTAAAAGGAATGGAGGAACGCCATATTTCGTCCTTTCTACTGAAGATTAAACTAGATATTTCATATTATTCTTTTAAAAAATAGTGTAAGACAGAAAGTCTATAAGTAAAAAATGTATATAATAATGAAAGGGATAAGAAAACTTGCCTCCTTTGGGAATTATTTTTGTACATTTAATGTAACATTAGAATAAGGCTTTTTGTGCTCAGGTATTGGCCACTCCTTCCAAGCACATTACGCAGGCCTTCTCTAACTCATTCTCCTTGCAGGTGACAGTCAGTGACACACCACATGGTGTACCTAGGCCTCCACTGGGTCGATGCCATGGAATACCCTAGAATGCACAGGACACAATAATCCTGCCCCAAATGTGAATGGTGCTGAGGTTGAGAAATTCTGGGATGAAGTACACTTACTGAGAAAAGTTTAACTGGTCTACATTAAAAGTAAGCTAATTTTACGTATTATTAAGTATTTTGGAAGCATGTATTTGCACTATTTCTAGAACTTATAAATTGCAAAATACCCAGTAATGAAAGCAATTCTCAGGAGAGCTTTTCTCTGTTATTACTATTTGAGGGGTCTATGAACTTTTAAAAAATTATATGTTAATGACAAAAGAGAGATAATAAAATTCATAGACTTGTATTCATCAGAGTAATGGGTGGAGATAATCACTCAGAATTAGTAAAAACTTCAAAATATTAAGTCATCATTGAGTTAGTTCCTTGTAACATGTCATTTTACATAATTACCAGCAGAGACCTTATTGAGTTGTATTTATTTGATTATTTTTGCTTCCTGATACATGTATTAACTCTAGGCATTGTGGTTCAATGGAAGAAGAGCCTTAAATTAAATGAAATTGTTAATGTATTAATCTTCACCTTTTCTGTGAGAAGATTGCGGGAAGATTGTGGGAAGACTTTTGTCAAATTCACAGTCATACTGTCTCATCCTAGGCTTGCTACTGGGTTTTATTTCCACTCTGGAGAGGACATGAAAGAGGTCAGAATCTATATCTCAAATGGAGGAAAATAAATTCATTGTTGAGCTAGAAACATTTGATGGGTGTTTTTGTTTCAATTACAGAGGTGGATTTGGGTGAAATGTTATAGAAATCGCTAGGGTTGATAACTGAAGTGTATGAGCATCCTTAGGTCTTACCTATATATATTCTTGACAAATAGGGAAATGAATGTCCCAGGCATTCTGCACATTTTTAGAACTTTTTGATAGACATGATTATTCATCATGAATTCAGTAAGATCATAATTCATGACCTTCTAGAACTTAATAGCACTATGACAATTCTGATGACTGAATAAGAAAGCATGAGAACCAAAGTAGGTTAATAGAGAGATGGCAAGTGCGATGAGTTTTTTGTGTTTGCCTGTTGATTGTGGTTGTTACACTGTGTTGAGAAGAATCTGAGACTGGTTGACCTAAGTGGAAGGCAGAGTGCTGTGGTCCCTGGATGCTGTCTGCTTTGGAAATGAGGTGGGGAGCAAGGTGACATGCAAGTCATACATTTGACAACCTTGTTTTATATGTTTAGCACATTAGAATTCTTATCCAAACCCCTGAATTTAAAAGTTCACTGAGTGACACCTTACAAGGAAAAATTCAGAAAACTGTATTTACTTTATCTCTTGTCAGTTGCAACTGCCTTATACAGATACTGAATTTTTTCATTAAAGTCAAATGTGCAGATCTAACCTTAGTAATTCTAATGTAACACAACAAACACCTCTGTTCAGAAAATATCTGAAATAAAGCAGACTTTCAGATGAGAGAAATTGAAGGATACATATCATTACCAAGTGCCTTTAGCATCAGTACTTGAGGGTAATGACATTTCTCTAGTGTCACCTAAGAAAAATTTTGAAGAACTGTATTTGTACTATTCTGTGCATTTTAAGAGTTTGTATATATCCCTTCTCATTTCTTTTACTCTATCACTCAGAGTTTAACAGATAATTTGTTCCTTAAGGACAAAAGAGAATTGCATTTTTTAATAAATGAAATTAAAACAAAGAATTCTTATTGTTTCATTGCTTAGGTCAATTATCCATTTCTTTTTTGTAGCAAGCCCTCAAGTTTAAAGCTGCTCATTGCACAATGCTTTGGCTGTTGAATGAATTGAAATGATTTATATGCACTTCCTTGAAAAAGAAATGATATAAACATTTCTCCTCCACAGTTCTTTTTTTCTGCATTCTTTTTGAACAGTTCTTTGATGTCTTTATTGTGAGACTATCTGATAGATATTACTGTTGAATGACAAAGGCCTTTTTTGCTTCATAAAAAAATTTGCTTGTAGTGGGTCGAAAATAATATGCTTGAAAAATTGCTCTATAAACTGGTGAGAGCACCTTACCAAGGGTAAGATCACATTCTAATCTTTCCTCTATCTTTCCAGAGATCACATTCTAATCTTTCCTCTATCTTGCATAAGTCATTAAAAGTTTCTTTTTCCACAGTCTCAAATGAGCAGAGTTAAAGCAGATGGTAGCTACTTGTCCTCAGGCATTACCATTTTAAGATCTAGAGAGATAAGTCTTAGAGCATTTTGGATGCTAACACTAATATTTTGCTCTGCAAAAAATGAGGTTGCCTTGAGGGTAATTGAATTCCATGGAACCACTGTACTGGTTAAGAGGAAGACTAAACTTATTAAAGAGAGGTGATATCATTCTTCACATAAAGAAACAAATTCTGCCTTGTTCATTGAGGAAGGAGATATAATTTGGTGGAAAATAATCAAGGAGACATAGAGGGAACCATACATAAACTAGAATGGAATCATGACTAAGAAGGGAGCAAAGAAAAGATTGTCAGTTCTGGTCCTCTGGTTACACGCAACTGACTTTAACATCAGGAGATAAAAAGGATTTTTTGGAAAATAGGTGACCTGACTGTCAAACGATTCAGAGTATATATGATTTGGAGTGGTTGGGGTGGGATGAGGAGATAACAAGTTGGTAAACCCACCAGAACCCCTCATTACTGAGGGAAAGGCAGTCTTCCTAGTGAAGAAAGCTATGGAAAAATGAATTATAAATAAAACAAAAAAGGCAAACATCTCTAGAACAAGTAAAACACTGGAAAATTATTGGATAGCTTCAAACTGATGTCAGTGATATATCTGTCTCAAGAGAAAACGCAGAAAATGAAAATCAATGGAGAATGTACCAGAAAAGGAAATAAACCAAATTTATTTATTCTTGAACGCAGATAGATTCCTGTTTCCTCTTGAGTATCCAGGTACCCTGTGCTGAGGATCAGAAGGACCTGATCCTTGTTCTCAAAGAGACTGTAGTTCATAGCACATTGTTGTAGATTCCTCATATATAGAATGCCCACTGGGTACAAGTCTGCATCCTGAGAACCATAAAAGTTTATCTCATTTAATCTTGCCAGTGTACATCTAAGTCCTGATGTTACCTCCAGGATGTAGATGCCATCAAGAGGTGGAAAAAAGTGGCCTGTCATGAGGAAACAGTTAACTCTGAGCAGGAATTCAACCTCTTTTGATTAGGCTCCAATACCTAGACCCCTGCTATGACTCTATACTGCCTTTCTTAGCAAATGAAAGAGGAGAAAGGAAACAGAGTAAGACAAAGGCAAGGAGTAGCTCAGCTCTAAGCTATCTCCAGGTATTGACTGGTTCACTGAGTCTTACATTGTTTAGGGAATTGAAACATGTTCACTCCTTTCTCAACCTGCTATAAATTATTAAGGAGAGCTGTGTAGAGTTTGTATACAACCACTGGAAACCAAAGGCTATAACTTGTCTCTTTCAGTCAGGGACAGCCCAACTTATCTATAATCTTTTCCTGCTGAGCATCTACAAGAAGACATTCTGACCTGCTCCCAGGATGATCTGATTTTGTTTTTGTTTTCCTCAGAATCTCTCTACTTTCTTTTTTAATTAATTACACGTGTATATATATTTTTTACATTGTTATATACCCCAAGGTCTCCTACCAGCATGTCTCCCATGAACCAGGATGACTTGTTTTTTTCCCTAAAGCCAAGTTCAGACAGCAAATCTAAAATTTGTATTCTTGGAATAACAAAAGACCTTGAATATCCAAAACCCTCTTGACCAAAAGAAGAGAGAAAAGAGGTATTACAACCTCAGACTTCAAATTATACTAAAAAAGCCATAATATTAAAAAAGGATGGTACTGTAACAAAAACAGACAATCAGACCAATGGAACAGAATTGAGTGCCCAGAAATAAAGCCACACATGTACGGTCAATTAATTTTTGACACAGGGTAAAAAACATACATTCGACCAAGGATATACTATAAAACAAATGATGTTGGAAAACTGGACCACTACATGTTAAAAAAAAAAAAAAAAAAGAACCCAGATAACTCCCTCACACCATGTACAAAAACCAACTCAAAATGGATAAAAGACTTGGTATAAGACCTAAAACTGTAAAATACATAGAGGAAAATTTGGGCAAAGCATTCCAAGACCTACACTTCAGAAACCCCTTTCAGGACACATCTACAGATGCTAAAAACATGAAAGAAAACATAAAAGACTGGGACTACATCAAATAAAAAAGCTTATGTATCGTTAAACAAAACAAAAAGAAACCCAGCCAAATGGGAGAACATTTTTACCTTCCATAAAAGTGATAAGGGTCTGATAATAAAGATCTACAAAGAACTCACACAACTTAACAAAAACAAAGCAAAAAAGCCCACTCAATAAATGGAGAGAAACAAGACACTTACCCAAAAGGAAATGCAACATGCATTTGAAATAAGCTTATAAAAAATAAGCATGTGAAAAAATGCTCAATATCTCTAATAATCAGGGAAATGCAAATCAAAATCACACTGAGATACCATCTTACACCGGTAAGAATGATCCATATCAAAAAAATGGGCAATAACAAGTGCTGGTGGGGATGTGGAGAGAAAGGGACACTTGTACACTGCTGCTGGGATTGCAAACTGGTCCAGACACTATGGAAGGCTGTGTGGAGGACCCTTAAACTACTGAAAAAGGAACTACCATTCCATCTAGCAGTCCCACTACCAGGAATCTACCCAAAGGACACAAAAACACTAATTCAAAAGGACCCCTGCACTTTCTTGTTTATCACAGTACTATTTACAATTGCCAGGATATGGAAACAACACAAATGCCCCAAAACTGATGAATGATTGAAAAAGATGTGGTATATTTACACAATGGAATATTATTCTGCAATTAAAACCGACAAATATGAGACATTTGTGATAACATGGGTATACATAGAAGTAATCATCTTAGCAGAAATAAGTCAAAAAGAAAATAGCAGAAACCATACTATCTCACCTATAGATGTGATATAGGAATAACAAACAAATGGTGAGGAAAAAGTCAAAATAAGCTGACAGCAGACCTGGGACAGGAAGTGTGAGGGAAGGGGGAGGTAGAAATCAGGGGAGGGAGGAGCACAGAAGATTGAGGTGAAGGTTCACAGTTGATAAGGTGAAGGGAGAATCCTAGGGAATGCAAGTATGTTATATGCAAGGATGTTATTTTACACATATACACACACAGATATGTGAATGAAAAAATAAAATTTGTATCCTCAGCCAGGATAAAAATATTGTCACTTCTGGGTCTGAACTTCTCAACAGTGACAGGAAATCTCAATGCTAATGAAAATTCTCAAACTAGTAGAACCACTTTCATGGCCTGAAGTCACTTGTCTTGAGACACCCCTTTATCAATCTAAGCGTGGCTCCTAAACATGAAACCTGAGACTGTAGTCCCAGTTTACAGAACATGGTTATTTTTCCTTTGTAACATTTTACTACTATTTGAAAGTATGTTTACTTTTATAGTAGGAAAACTTAAATTATTAAGAAAACTACCTAACATACTAGGTTAACCTGAAGTTAATCATTTTTATTGTCTCTTACAGAGTCTGTCATAGGTTCCAGAAACACAAATAGGTGTGACTGTTAAATGCCCTGCACACCAAATCTAAATAACCTAGAGAAAGAAGGTTTCCTCAGGAGATCAGGCCTAGGAAGTTCTGCTTCTCTTCCTTGCCACCATCCTCATGCTCTTCAGTGACTTTGGGCCTTTATTCAAGACCTCTCCTGGGCAGTTTTTTCAGGAACTGGTATTGCATGGAGTTGTTGGCCTTTATGGCCCATTTGGGGTTACTTCTCTTAGTAGTTCTATCTTTTGGAACTCTAGGCTCTGTCTCTGTTTTCTTTAAGAAATCATTGAAGTCCGGAGTGTCGGCAGTGACCTTTGGAAATGTTTTTACAGCTTACAGAGACTTCCTGACAAGTTTTATTAGCTCTTGGTGGTAGCTAATAAAATGAGTCTTAGCAAAGCTGCCTACCATGACAGATTAGAGCTACTTTCAAAATGACCACTCACCAGAGTTGTCTTGAAGGAGTCTTGATGACAGGATATTTGGCTGCCTCTTTCTGTCCAGTTCAGCAGGGCATGGGTGATTACTCCTTGGAAGAAAGGGAGGTCATCCTGTAGAAATTACAGTGGCTAATTTAATCTGAGAGAGCCTCAGATGTGAATACCCTTTCACTCAGGAAAGCAAGAGATTGATGCTGGAGGGGTAGAATGAGTTATGGGCTCTGTGAAGGGGGCATATTAGAGCAATGTGGAATCTCACTGTCTTACAGGAGCTAGAAAAGAGAAGAAAAGGACCTTTATTTCAAGTTTATAAGTATTAAACAAGACTCTGCTCTCTACTTTTTTCTACTTGGTTTAGCAAAGTGATGTAGGGGTTAGGGCCTGAATTTCTACAAACCTGATTCAAATTCTGCCTCTGCAGCCAGGCACGGTGGCTCGTGCTTGTAAGCTTCAGCCTATGAAGTGGCCAGGGCTAGGGATCGCGGTTCGAGTCCCGCCTGGGGCCCGTAGCGAGACCTAGTTCCAAAAAAATAGCTGGGCGTGGTGGTGCGTGCCTGTAATCCCAGCTACCTGGGAAGTTGAGGCTGGGGATTGCTTGAGTCTGTGGTACCCCGGGCAACAAGAGCCTGCGGTTCCGTGGGCAAAAATAGCAAGTCCTAGTCTCCAAAAAAAAAAAAAAAAAAATCTGCCTCTGCAAATGACCAGCAGGTTGATCTTGGGCAAGTGAAGACTTAAGATTTGGTTTCCTTACATAGTAGAAAGTAGGGATGATAACCATAAGGTTATTGTGAAGAATAGAATATGCCCATGCACATGAAGTGTTTAGAGTAATTCTCAAAATAAAAGAACTCAAGAAGTATTAGTTATGAAATTATTTTATTAATTTTTGGAGTCTCATTTATAAGCTGTGGAACAGTATTTATATCTGTGTGCTTCCCTCTATCCCTGTTGCACTGGGATGTCATTCACATAGAACACAATGAGTATTGCACAACACAATAGCCCTCTGCCTTACCCTCCATTTTCCTGTTCTGGTTCTTCTTGTTCTTCTTCTTGTTTTTGTTCAGCTCTTCTTGTTCTTGTTCTTTTTCAGTTCTTGTCCTTGTCCTTATGTTTCTTTTTTTATTTTTCCTTTCCTCCTTTTCCCTTTCTTTCCTTATCCTCTGCCCTTCCTCTTCCTCCTTTTTCTCATTTCTCTCTCATACACACACATACATGAATATACACAGACAAACTCACACCTACTATACACCCTTTACACACACAATCAGCTGGCCTGCATTTACTTTCAGAGAATAATTTTCTCATAAATAGGCATAAAAGACTAGGTGAAGAAGAATTTTAAGCATGTGTAGTAGTTTTTGTTTTGTTGACAAGGTTGGCAGAGAATTGGTATTCCTGATAGTAATGGGCTCCAAGTTTTTGTTCTCATGTTAAACTCCATCAGGGTTGAGTCAAGATAAAAAAGCTTTTTAAAAAGCTGAGAAAAATGAGTTAAGTAACCTCTTTTTCTTCTTTCCATCTCAAGCAGTCTTTATCTTGAATCTAGTAAATTTTTTAGTAGATGGTAAAGTCCTAAGAAGAGATAGCAGGTATGGAGGCCATCTTTTGAATCCTGCCTAGGTAACAGATGATCCATGTGAGGTCATGGTTATTAATGATCATAATAGGGGTGAACCTTATTTTAAAGATAAAGGGAAAAAAATCATATCAGTTGTGTAAGTAATGGCCCAATTGCAGAGCTAACAGTGGGGAGACTTATAGTGGACTTTGTTTTTATGGAACCCTAGTCTGCCTACTACTTTAGAGTTTCCAGAGTGCCACTGCATTGCTCCCTATGACGAAACAAGAATGAGGAAAATCTGAATAACTTACCAAATGCCTAATCTTTATTCCTAAGTATATTCTATGCAGAATAAGAACAATAAATAAAAAGATTCTACTCATTATTTCAAAAGACACTATGATAAAATGATAATGAGACTTGATGAGATATTTTTAATTGCTCTGCTTTGTAAACTAAAGGAGAATAGCTTATGCTGAGTCCCTTGCACATTTTTTTAAAATTTTGCTGGATTTTGAAAGCTAGCAGTCTGTTACTTTTAGACTACGTTACCCTGTTTTATTTCTATTTTTCTGTGCACTATTTTCTATGCACTACTCACTACACTATTCTGTTTCCCACAAAATTGATACAAATGCTTCATTTAAAAGCTCTGTATACTTTAGGATTCTCCTTCTAGTCAATGGGTTTAATCTGTGTGTCTCATTAAGTTCCAATGATGTTCAAGAGTTACTTGTTCTTAGAGATGGTAAAGAAATTTTTCTTTGTTTCTTTGTTCAGATTCTACCAAAAAATTCCAATCAAGAATTCTCTGGAAACCTTAAAGTTTCAGATTCCAAAACCTTATCCTCAGAGATTGATTCAGTAGTTCTGGATAGCAGCGTTTGAGGGGATACTGCTCTTACGGGAGTAATACTTTCAGGAACACTTAAATAGAACTTCTGGATCTCATAGGAAATGATCTCTGTATTAAAAATTCTTTCTTCATTCCAAAGAGGCATGGCGTCATGTCAAGCACAATTTTGTAAATTATATAAGATTTCTGCATCCATTTCTGACTGAAATATTACAGAACCTTGTGACTTGCTTTAAGCACTTCCTTTCAAAATCAATTCTAGTAAAATCAATCTTAAAAAAATCCATTTCTTATATTTGAAATCACTTTTATGCTTAACTAAAATATGATATGCCAAGATGAATCTGGGTCCTTTGGGAAAGTCTCCACCATGTATGTGACATCGGTCAGTTGCCATGGAAGTGAAGGCTGAGCTATAAATTCTGCCTCTTTGCTGAGCTCTCTTTAGAGTAAACCAACTGAGAAGTCTTTCATTCTTTTCTCTTTTCTTTCCTTTTTTTGGGGGGAGGGGGAGGAATTACACTCAGAGAGTATATTTAGTGTAAACACTTACTTTTATTAAAATACTTGAATAACTTATGCTTTCCAAAATTTTTCTTCCCTCACATTTATCACAGAAATATACTTCCAACAATAACCTAATTCATTACCAGAAGGGAAGGGATTAAGAGTCCAGAAGAGATGAATCAGATTAGCTGGGGCAGGAGTGTAATTTGAAGCCTGGCTCCCTCCGCTGGAGAGCTTTCAAGTACCTCCCACCACACCCCAGCATTCATCTATACAAATTAACTTCATGAGGTCAGATCTGCTGCCAATATCCATATAAGAACATTATCATTGAAGAATTTGCAGGAGTGAATGGCAGGCAGTAGCAGCACCTCTGAATATAATATGCTCAGCCAAAAGACATCCTGTGAGCAAAATACATAGCCCTAGCTCTCCTATGCCTGAATAAAACCTCTTCTAAGAAAGGAATAGAGGTGTGAGCAAAGAGTTCACAGCTTGGCTTCTCCACCTCTTTGCTTTACCATGCCTTTAATTCACTAGTGTCTCAGTGATATCCTGTGAAAAAAGGGCAAGAAGCCTCCAGCCTGCGCCCCAACGAAAAATAAGTGATGCTTTTAAAATCTGGCTTTTCCCCCTAAGCTCTTCTCACCTCATGGCAGTTGCAAGATAGTAACAATGTAATTTAAACAGCAAGATTTAGTAGAGGGAAACCAAAACACATTATTGCCACATGTGGCCAGTTATCTTATTTCATCCTTTGTTTTAGTTCAAAAGTCTCCAAAGCACATGTCCAAGATGGTGTGCCCTTTTGCTCCTCCAAACCTGAGGAGCCCTTTTGCTCCTCCAATCCTACTAGGTCCACTCTTTTAGCAAACACAAATTACAAGTTTTAAGTTCCAAGTTTTCCAAGTCTTCCTTTTGCTTTTTCTCTCTCCAGCTTTTCGAGCTGCTCAGCTTCTCCAAGTTTCTTCAAACTTTTCCAGCAAATACTGATGCAAAACAAGCTTTCCAAATTCCAGGCTTTCTCCTGGTACCAACTTTCCCACTTTTAAAGAAAACAAGCCTTCCCTTCCCTTCCCTTCCCTTCCCTTCCCTTCCCTTCCCTTCCCTTCCCTTCCCTTCCCTT
>PVHY01023625.1:6934-20806 GCA_004024945.1 Uropsilus gracilis
TTGGAACTAGGTCTTGCTACATTGCCCTGAGTCAGACTCTAACCACAATTCCTGGTTCCGGCCACAGCTTCCTAGACTGCCACTTACAGGCATGCGCCACCATGCCTGGCCTAGAATATAAATTAAGTTTAAAAAAACAAACAAACAAAAACGCTTATTTCATAAGTGTCCTAGTTGGAATTAATTATACTAACAATAGGGAATTACTACATACCTGGCACCACACTAACTCTTTTATAGGTACTATCTCCCTTACTTTTACATAACCTTATGATGTAGGTGCTATTATTGTCCTATTTTACTATGGTATATAGAATGTGTATGTTGATCAGAGCCACACAATTGCAAGTGACAAATCCAGGGATCTGTTTTGTTCTAAATTCTGTGTTTTTAAATCATGATCAGGAACTCTTCAGAGGATAACATGGAAGTTAGTGGGCTATGAAAGGAATTCACAACCCTGTACAGACAGACATTCATTCTTACCTGTAATAAGCAATCCAGAGTACCTGTGTAGCCAGAGCATCTGCCATCTCGAACAACTCTCTGATTCATCATGCGTGTTCTTACAACATCAACAGGATTTGAGGCTAGGGCCCCAGCCAGACCACAGGTAAAACTCGAACTATGAATAAAATATCATTGGAATACAAGAAGTGAACCATCATTGAACTTTATCTACCACTGTCAAAAGCAGGAAACACATGTCCTCCAAATTATGTTCAAGTAGCATATGACAAGATGAGAGGTGCCAAGGATGAGCTCCATATATAGAAAACTGCATAAAATTTAACACCTGTCCTGCTTACATTGACTTAGAAATTCCAGCCCTGTTAATAAGTGAAGTTCTGAATGTCAAAGAACCAGAAATATAAAGGAATGTCCTCCAGGGATGATCAACAGCATCTCTCTTTTTTTTTTTGAGGCTCAGTCTCGCTATTTTTGCCCATGGAACCACAGGCTCATATTGCCCGTTGTACCACAGACTCAAGCAATCCCCAGCCTCAGCTTCCCAGATAGCTGGGATTACAGGCATGCACCACCATGCCCAACTATTTTTTGGGGACTAGGTCTCGCTGTGTTGCACAGAGCAGGACTCAAACCGCGATCCCTAGCCCCAGCCACTTCATAGGCTGAAGCTTACAAGCACATGCCACCATGCTCAGCTTCTACTGCATCTCTTGACCACAAACTGGCATCAAAGTAATTCTGGCCATTTTGTTGTTAGCTATCAGAAGGGGAAAAAAGACTTTCTCATTATGCCAGACACAGTGGCATATGCCTGTAAACGACAGCTTAGGAGTTGTGGCAGAATATGGGGATCATGGTTCAAGTCCCGCCCAGGGCAACACAGCGAGATCTAGTCCCAAAAAATAGCTGGGCATGGTGGCACGCACCTGTAATCCTAGCTACCTGGGAATTGCTTGCGTCCGTGGTACCACGGGCAACGTGAGCCTGCGGTTCCACAGGCAAAAAAGCAAGACCTAGTCTCAAAAGAAAAAAAAGGCTTTCTCGTTATAATGCCCACCAGGAATTTTACATTCTATTCAACTTTCAATCTCACAGGACTACCATAGACCAAATTTGGGATCAACTAAACCAGAGAAGAGTTTTTCAGTTTCTGCACTAGTAACATTCTGGACCAGATAATTATTTGTTGTAGTTACCTGTCCTGTGCATAATAAGATATACCTGAAGTTCTGGTATCAAGTAGATGCCATAGTACTCCCCCTAGTGAAAACAATCAGAACCATTTCCAGAAATTGCCAAGAGACTTTCTATGGGGAAAATGGCTTCTAAATGAATTAAACTATGATATATCCACACTAATCTACAGCTATTAAAGTACATGAAGTCTGTATTTACGGAAATGAAAAGATATTTGGATTATATTACTAAATTATTCAAAGCTGAAAAAATAAAAATAAATATTATTTACTAAAAGTTGCTAAATAAATTTATTAAATAAATAAAAGTATTAAAATTATTTACTAAAAAATTTAAAGAGACTGCAAAATAAAATCTTATTTGTGTAAAAAGATACATGCAATGTACTTTTATAGGCATATTTGTGTATGCATAGAAAATACCTGGAAGGTATATATCAAACTGTTAGGACTGGCAATCTATGTAAAATGAATCCTTTACTCTTTCCCAATTTACTTCTGTAATTTTTCAACTATGGTGAAACAATAATTTTACAATCAACATTCTTTGTATTTCTACAAATTTGTACCAAATTTATACCCTAAACTCACGCATACCTAAAATACTAATTTTCTTTAAAATCTATAGACATACAGGAAGTGGGTATACACAGTGTCTCCCATCAGGCCTGAGAGAATCAGATGCTTCTTGGTGAGGTCATAGACTGGCAGCTCCACGCCAACAACAATAGCAGCCCTCTGAGCAGTAAGGGACACACCCTGAGTAAAAATATTAATGATAAGGATCAGAGAGGATGCTACAGAACAAGCCTACTCCACTCCACAAACTATAACCAAGTTTTATATTCTTCTGGTACAAAGGAAAGAAGTAGAGTGACAGAGCAGAAAAGACCAGAAGATGAGAAGGTAGAAGCCTTAAAGTTTGATTCTGATTTTGGCACTAACTACATGACCTTGGCTAGCCTTTGGCCAAGACAAATTACCTCTCAGAGCCTCCAGTTTCCTTTTTCATACTGACAGGGATCATACTGGATGACCTTTAGGATCTATTCTATGAACTGCAAGTCACTCCAATACTAGGAAAGAGCACTCCCTCCACTGCTTGCCTGATCATAACATAGGCTTCACATAAGAACAAGGAATCAAAAATCAATGTATTGTAACCAAGAAATTTCAAAATAATTAAAAATGAAAGTATTTCTTCTTCAGAGAATGGCTTATATACAAATTATTCAAAAGCTACTTTGAAATCATGACCTATTATCATCTTAAAGAAATTAAGGAAGATGAGATCAAGGGCATATGTCACTCTTAATCCCTTCATTATGCCACTTGAGTTAAACAAATGATGGAAACAAGAAAGAACAAAATAAGCCAGTTGAACTGTTTTTTCTTTTTCTTTTAGCATTCTAAAAGATGGGTTTATAAGAAAAAGGAGAAAGAAAAGGGAGGCACCTGCAAATCACAGTGGGCAGGAGAGTTGCCAGATCTGTTTTCTAAGCTTACCTTCCACAGTCCTCTTGTTCCCTCTTGCTGGTAAATGTTAATGAAGTTGCCTATCATTCCTCCCTGAATGGTGTTACTTTGTGCTTGCATCCGAATCTAGAGATTAAAGACCAACATGAGAAGGAAACGAGCCCATTTCTCCCCAAATGTAGACATCTGAAAATCATCCGATTTGTTGTTAGTAACCATTAATGAAAAAAACTGTAATATAATTTCATAATTCTAACTTAAAATATCCTCAGCAAACTAAAAAAGTATGACAATTCATTCTAAGACACTGCAGAATCAGCCAAAAGCATCCAGTAGAATCCAGAGACCTCATGAAGTGTCAAGAATTTTTTTTTTAATGGTCTTTTGAAAAGGAAAGAAAATGGCATATTCCCCAATAGGTTACTAAAGAGAGAAAAGATAATCTGAAAGTAATTCTACACATTTAACATAATTAATAAGAGTACTCAGTGTACTTGGCAGGACTAAGAAAGGGCAAGCATATTTCTTGTATTAGTTACTCTAAGCTGCTACTATTTCAACCAACTGAACCAAAGCACAGCAGTCCAGATGCCCAGGGGATGGCCACATGGTACCTGTTATACTCTGTTGAATTTACTCATGAACTTTACAACTGCCTTGGAATTCAAATGGCTAAGCATCCAATATAAAAATAACATTTAATGAAACTCTGCACTTTCCAAGTGAAAAAGGATATTTCACTAAAAAAGCTGGTGGCTTATTTTGGTTTAGGCAACAAATACATTACCTTTAACTAGTAAAGGGAACTGTTACTGCCATGCTAACATGAGAAAATAGACCAAAATACAGGAACTGCCTTTCTATAACTCCTGATACATGTTTTAAGACATTAATAGGAGTAGATTTTCTAGCAATCTTACCCTAAACACAGGACAAAGATATGACAAAGGTGCTCTCATACATGTACACCTTCGTTATGAGAACTATAATACACTCTGCATAATATCGTGTCAGAAACTCCTATTAGGATGATAACTCTCTATGGATGGGGCCTGTTTTACTTATTTGTAAATGTTTTATTTATTTCTAAAAGCATGTAGTATATCCACTGGTAAAAGACAGAGCACACAAATGCTGTTAAGTAAGTAGGGCAAGGAAGAAAAGAAAAAGTGGAATAGAATATCCTGAGAGGGTCCAAAACATAACTCATATGTAATACTTAATAGCTATTCCTCTGCTTCATTCCAAAAGGCACTAAAAGAGGCTGTGTTGGTATTGTCAACAAAGTCATCTAATGCTTTATAGCTAATTGTGCTAAGCAAATACCTTCACTAGTATTCCCTAAAATCAAATCAATGTACAACATAATGCATTCAGAAATGCTCATTAAAGAGCTACCTAGACCAGTGTAAAACTTGCAGCCTATCTATTTTTAGTAAATCAATAACCAAGGGAAATTTTCAATGAAAAATAAAATTCAAATACATCCAAATCAAATTTTTTTCTGTTTTGTCATCTAAAACTTTGTCTCCAAAAATGAACTTACTTTTGAGCTTACCTTAACCAGAGAGAAATTTAACTGGTAGATATAAGTGAAGAGCCTTCATGGCACTGAATAAACAGATTTACAAATACAGTGCATGTTATATTCAAAAGATTTTCATTAAACTGTTCCCAATGACAGAATGTGGAAGGTAAAACATACAATAAAAAATAAATAGCACTACTTACTTTCAAAACATCAGTTGGATTAGCAATGGCTGAGGCAATGACGCCAGAGAGAACCCCACATACCACATTTACCAGTAAGGTCTCATCTATAAACAAAGATATATTATTTAACTTTATATAGAGAGTTCTTTATGTAATTCAAATAGAGATGAGATTCATTTATATATCACTTATTCATCTTAGTAAAAAAAAAAGGAAACTTTATGAATCAAGTAATTTTAAAAGGATTAGGAACCTTGCTGGTTAAAGGGAGAGTTTTTGATAGCTAAGAAGTAGTGTGAATTATCATGCAAAGCAAGGACGCATCTACCAATCTACTTTTGGATGTAAATGCAGACCATGGATTTACATCTTTATGTAGTAGGAAAATAAATAAGATACACTCCTATGAGAGAATGAGGAGATAGAAATCTCAAGCACATCATACATATTTAATCTTTATGCTATAGTACCTCCAAAGTATCTTAGAATCTATTCACCACTTTCACATACCAAAGATCAGTGGTCATTCCATTGTTTAAGAAAAAAAGTTCTATGAATTAAAGCAAAGTCACAGAATCAACCATCAATAGCAGATTAGAACTCAGAGAGTTCTTAATTCTAAGTAATATATTCACTGCTTTCTTGCAAAATAAGTGATTATTGTAATGATTTCAAAAAATGTTAAATTGGTTAAAACTGTAACAAATCATCTAGTCTAGACATTCGAGAGATGAGACAACTCACTGAAATGTAAGAGTGTTCCTTTTATATGTTATACCCCTAACTTGCTTTGAACATGCCCCAGCAGTAAGAAACTGACAAGTTAAAGAAAATTCCATTTAAAACCACTTAAAAAGACAAACAACCCACCTCCTACCCACAAGTAAGAAATATTCCCCCTCACCTTCCAGACGTTCAACAAATAATCTCTTCAAGCTTTGGTATGTGCCTATCTTGATTGTGCCATAGGAAGCTTGGCGTAACATCGCAGGGGCAATACTGTCAAATCAACATAAAAGGCGCTAAACAAAGTTCTTAAAATCTTTTAAATGACCCACACAAGAACATAAAACCACACATTTGTGTTTCATAATCAAACTACACTAAAACAATTTCTCAAAATTCAAATTCCAGTAAAAATACAGATTCAGTTATACACACACACACACACACACAAATTGTTAGTTCACTACGGGAAAGTTCAGTCCTTCAGTGAAAATGTAAGTGAACCTGGAGTTCTATTTGCTAATCCATGTTAAAATGAAAGGGTTTTCCTCTTTCAATACAAAGCCTTTAGGGAAATCTGGTCTGTGTAAGTAAGCAGTTAATCTTCCACTGTGGCTCTGTAGTTCACCTCCTTCGTCCTTAGGGGGTGCTGCTTCATTAAAACCTCTTTGCTCAGGTTACCCTCCTTGACCCTGGTGGTATTTGTATACCCAACTCTGCACTTTCCTCTTCTTTCTCCAATGGTAAGCTGGCTTCCCTCACCCAAGGTGACCAAATGATATATTTGTTGCTAAATTAAATAATGCTTTCCAATTAATACTTAATATAATATCTGCTATACTTTCATGTGCACTTCAGGCAGTGTCTCTTCCCTGCAGTGCCAAAAGATCACTTGCTCCCATTTATTTTCTTTTTTCTAAAGCATTCTACCTCTATCTCCAGAATTCTGTCCTACACTTTCTTTTCCTCTTGTTCCATTCCCTAGATGCCCTCAATTACTCCCTCCCAGGCTTCAACTACTATCAAAGATAGATGACTCCTAAATTCATGTTTCCAAAATCCATTTCCAACTGTTTCCTAGACTTCTCAATTCACATGTCCTACACCAACTTCCAGACTGTGTCCCATACTGAACTATCTTGCTCCTCCAAACAATCAGCTCTCCTTTTTTTCCCCTAGATCAGACTGGAACCTCCACCTCAATGGTGCAAACAAGAAATTGAAATATCAGCCTTGTCTCCCCCTTCCCCAGCACCCCTCATATTAAAAAAAAAAATCAGTTTCTCAATCCTCAGCCCTAAACAGTTCTCAACTCTATTTTCTCTCTATCCCACTATAACACTTCAATTCAGATCCTCCATGTCTCTGCTTCATACTGATTAGCCTACTTCCAGTGTCACCAGACTAAATCTTTCTATGGCAGGCAGGCTTCTTTTCACAATAGAAACATGTCAGTACTTTAGTTAAAATCTGTTAGTGGTTTCTGTGCACCACAGGGAGAGCAAACGCAATGCTTACAGCTACCGGGTAAGCACTGCAAGTGAAGCAGGTGGAGTCTAACTGCACATGCATGCACTGTGTAGTTGGCAAAGACACTGGTAAGCCAGAGAAAGCATTATTTTCAGTTACTATTATCATAATGAATGTAGTTTCAAATGTTGGCTTTTCCTAAGAGAGAATGATAGGATTTTGTGTGCAACCTCTCATTTAAAATATGGACTCAGACTTGAGTCCTGCCCAGCAGCAGGCAGCCTCCTGAGGGTTGCCTGCACGCCCAGGTCCCTAGCTGTCAGAGCTCCCTTGCCAGCTGGGAACAAAGGGGGTGAAGGATCCTGGGTAAGACCCCTAAGCCGGGTGGAGCCCTGCAGGAGGGACAGGGTGGGGGTTTTGGTGGCCCCACCCACCAGCAGATGGCTGCTGCACAGGGCAGCCATCTGCAGCCCCCATCGGCGGAGCCATGTTGCCCTCTGCTCCTAGCCCAAGGGGAGCATGGAATGGTGCCTGCTCAGCCATCTGGGCCCTGCCCTCACTCAGGGAGGTACTGGCACAGGGCCAGCAAGGGGGGGGGCTTCCATTTCACTCTCACTCCAGCTAAACTTCAAGAGGAGCAAGAACATGTGCAACACAAACTCCATTATAGAACGGATGAGGGATCATGCAAAAATCCAGCCCACAACCCTAAGCTGGACACAGCAGATAGACAACCAAGTGAACCAGTGCATGCGAGACAAGGGAAACAACTGTAAGACACGATGTCACGATGCGCACTAAGGCGCTCACCAGGCCAGGAAGACCTGGGACCTCATTTCGGAGATGGCTTCTAGGAGAGCAAGGCTCTCTCCCCACACTATGGGAGAGGAGAGGAAGACCAAAGATGGGGTAATCAGCCCCACATCAAAACTGCAAACTGAGGCAGAGGAGATGATTTACAAAGGCCATTCACAGATGCTGAATTCACAGAGAAACTTCTTATCCAACACTGGCTGGGGGTGAGACCCCCTAAATCTCACAACAGAGCCATAAAGAAAAGCAGCAAAGCAATGGAGATGGGATTGGAGAAGATGGCCTACAGCAAGAAAACATGGACAGATCACAAATGAATACAGACTGGTCGCCCAATGCAAATTTAAGACTGAAAACCTATCAGCAAGGTTGGCCTGGTTCCAACAACACAGTTCCTCACCCAGTAAAAGGATACTGCCACAGGAAAGAAAGAGACTAATGGACTTAGCACAACTAGTAAACAAGTACTCCTTCCTCCAGAAGGAGGAAGAAGGGGGAGGTACCCCAAAAACCACTTACAAAGGTTGTGATCTAAAGAACAAAATAAATAATATTAAAAAATAATAATAAAATAAAATATGAACTCAATTGAAAAACAAAAACCTTTGGGGATTCATGGATGGAAAGACTATGTGGAACCAGTTTGGATAAAAATCAAAATGTTTAACATGGCCGAGGTTGTCCATGTTCTGACCCCCTACGAACTGCTCCCACTCTATCTCTGGCTACTTACTCCCACACTATATCCATGCTGAATGACTTGCAATTCCTAGAACGTATCATGCTCTTATACATACAACTGGCTCTGCAGGAATACATCTTCCATCTAATTTCACCTGGCTAGTTCATCTTGATCCTTCAAGATCAAATCCAGCACCACCAGAATGAACAAGTAGCCTTCCTGAAAACCCCTGCTCTTCCGCTCAGCCAGGATTGATGCTCTGCCTCTGCCAGACTCTAGCATTAAATCAGACTCCACTGCAACTCCTTGTTTATATCTGTTGCCCCCACAACACAATAGTTCCTATAGGACAGTACACTGTTAAAGGTCCCCATCTGTCCTCCCAGATCACTTCTCACCCTTCTGTCCAAACCTGGTGCCTATGGAATACATCACCAGACTCCTCTGCCACCTGACTACAGCCAGCAAAGATGGGAAAGAGGAAGGTGAAAGAAACTGAGGCATTTTTTCTTCTCCCTGGGGATATTACTTGACAACTGCTACCTGTTCCCTCAAGATTTAGTTTTAGCACTCTAACACTATCCATGTCTCTCTAGTCCTAGGACTGATAACAATTTCTTACTTCCTCAGTTTCTAAGTACCTCAATACCCTTCATCGTTCCCCTCATCCTCAAGTAGCACCTTCACTAATTTCTCTCTATTTAAGCTACCCAATTTTTTTTGTTCTGTTTTACTTTAGAGCACCCAAATCAATTCTCTCCCCTGAAATATTCTGACAAAGGCAGAATTCTTTCTTACTCACTCTTCTATCCTGTGTCTACAGCACACTGTTCATTAAAAGAAAAGTAGTTCACCACAAATCTTACTCAGGGATATCACTGTAACATTTTCAATATGATAAAAATATCAGTGATTCAGAACAGCCACAGGAGAACAGCTATTTTCAGAGTAAATAAACTGAATTTTGGGACTTTGTAAAAATAAATATAATTTCACTACTATTTCTATCTTTGAATATCAAAAAACTGCATTTGCAACACTAAAATATATAAATACATAAAGCACAGAAAAACAAGATTGAAATGAAAAATTTACCACTCTATCTGTTCTTTACAAATACACTTCAAGCTATTTTGTTCTTCTATTGAATATTAGCCTTAAACCTATCCATCTGAGAGGTCAATAGTAAAATACGAACACACCAAGTTCTACTTACCCTGAATATAGTGCTTTCAGCCCTTCTTCTCTGGCAATCCTCACTAGGGCATGCAACATTCCTCGATAACGAATTTCTTTAAAGTTTGCATCATTTGTCTGACCTTGAATCTGGAGCCGTGTCTTCGTTAAATCAATTGGAAATGTTCCTTGTAATTTTAAAATAAAGGAAATTCCAGGAAATAAAGGATAAACTGGTCTGTTAAATAGTACTAAAGAGACATATATGCATACGACTATATTAACATGACTATAATATACATAGAAAACGAACACATATACATAATATATCCATATATAAAACATAGATACATAAGACTATATAAACATAAGAATATAATATAAATAGAAAAAGGAATGGTATATACTGTGCAATATCTTTTCTACTGAAAACTAGGAGCCAAAAGATTTTAAAAGCATAAACATATGTATATTTACATTTTTATTAATTTCTTTATCATATTCTACATTAGGATTTCTTCTTTTTTTTTCCTTTCTTTTTTTTCTTTTTGAGACTAGGTCTCACTATTTTTGCCCGTGGAACCGCAGGCTCACGTTGCCTGGGGTACCATGGACTCAAGCAATCTCCAGCCTCAGCTTCCTAGGTAGCTGGGATTACAGGCACGTGCCACCATACCCAGCTAATTTTTTGGAACTAGGTCTCACTATGTTGCCCTGAGCAGGACTCGAACCGTGATACCTAGTCCCCGCCGCAGCTTCCTAGGCTGCTGCTTACAGGCATGTGCCACCATGCCCCGCCTCTATATAGGACTTGAGGAGGTTGCATTGTTTGTAGAAAATGGATACATGGAATATTTCATACAATTAAGAAATCCATTTTAAACTAGATTACTATTATTCACATAGTGAAGGTTAAAACTGGGTTCAATATGAGTAAGAGGCAAGTCCATTTTATAAAGTTTTTCACTTTGTGCTTACAGTTTAAATGAAAATCTGTTAATGAGGTAAACATGCATCATAAAGTACCTAACAGTCCACCCAAGTCTATAAAACCCACACTCAGTGAATTTGATGAATAGTGTTCATGGCAGTCACAGATAGCCCAAGGTGGTGATGGTAGGTGGTTACTGTGCCAAGCACTGAGCCCAGGTTCTCACCATCTCCTCAGGACAGGCCCTGCCTCAAGAGAGCAGGACTGGAGCCACGGAAGTAAATGCCCAAACCAGCAAGTGGTATTTGGCAGCTGTTCAGTCAACATTTGCTGAATAAATGACTCCAGGGGAATCAAAAACAAAGAAACAGATGGGTTCATGTGTGCAATTCAACTTATGAGGAAGTCACAGATAGAATCTGAGTAAAATGCACCACAGAAAGGGACTGAATAAGCAGTCAGCTGAGTCTGTTCAGCGAGGATCTGTGTGTCCCTCAAACCTCTTTATCACCAAGTATCTTAACAGTGGCAAAGTAGAACAGATGTAAACTAAAACTGAGTCACAAAATGTCTGGTCAACAAGTTCAACCTTCTGCCCACTAAACATTAAATCTTAAACTGCTGGTAAGTAGCCAAAATAACTATTATTTCCTAAAAGCTTACAGAAAGGAAATTCTGAATTCTGAGATGACTGCTTTATATTCTGTGCTTGACATACAATCACAATTAAATACCAGAAGGTGATCTTAAGTTCAAACAACTTCATAAGCAACAAGCAAACTACCTCCAGCACCCTGGGCTCCTTACCACATTCAGCTGTGATGGAAGCCAGGCCTCCATACACAAAAGGCTTCCAGTTGAGGGCTGACATTCTCCTCACTATCCCTTCTCCTTTGAGTCATGGAAACATCATCACCAACAGGGTTCGTCCTGGAAATGGAAGAAATTTTAAAGTTATAGAAGGCAGTTTCTTCCTTATACTTGTGTTTCATTTGGAGAGTACTACCAGCTGCTATAACTGAACAACCCTCTCCCCCATGCACAATTCCCAAGGAAAGCTTTGCCTTAATAAAGGAATAAATCCACCTATTGACCCCCAAATCATCAACTACAATGCTCATTTTATCATTGCCTACTTCTCATTCAGTCATTCAAATACAAAAAAACTGGTACTCTGATATGTGAGTGTGCGTTTAGTATAGTACAATGGAGAGTATTTTCTGCATAGTTTATCATAAACTTCCTCACTCAGTAATTATTTGCTATTTGCTTCCAATGCTTTAGTGAGTCCCCCAAAGGAGACAACATTCTGAATCCCTCAGAATCGCCCAGGTGTGCTGGAGCAGAAAAATGCTGCCAAGCACTGTTGCAAAATGATAATTACTTAAAATTACCAAAATATATTTCTAGTTCATTCTGTTAGACTTCTCCTCTCACCCATATTATGTTAGTAGCCAGGGTGCAGCCTGCTACATATGAAGGAAAAGAAGTCTTCTGGGGTCAGAGTCTTACCACTTCCCTCCTAGGGAAGTCCCTGGATGAGGGTTGGAGGGGGGGGTTCTTAAAAAAATCATCATCCAAGCAACCAACATAATCAATCAGGGATTGAGTGCATAATTTTATTCACTAAGCTAAATTAAATGTTTAGTAGTTTAGGTCTATAATGGTGGTTAAATATATATAATAAATCTGGCACCAAAAGACAACAAATGTTGCCTCCTTTTCCCTGACAGGTCTTCACTCACTGTGACACATATGTACGCCTACCACAGCCAACTGCCTACAGTTTTATGACATTTTAGTTCGTAAACCTGGCTTCATGTACCATAAGAGGTAACATGGGCAAATTAATACACCTTTATACATATGAGATCAAAATAATTATTGTTGGTTTAAAATAGCTAACTTATTATAATTATAAATAATAATGGCCAATGTCTTCACACTGAAAGTTTCAGGAGTTTTCCAAGTCTACTTTTCCAGGAAAGGTCTACCACAAATCAGTGTCAAGAATGTCAGTCTCAGCCAGGCATGGTGGCGCATGCCTGTAAGCGGCAGCTTAGGAAGCCACCACCGGGGCCAGGGATAATGGTTCGAGTCCCGCCACAGACACGTAGCAAGACCGAGTCCCAAAAAAATAGCTGGGCGTGGTGGTGCACACCTGTAATCCCAGCTATCTAGGAAGCTGAGGCTGGGGATCTCTTGAGTCTGTGGTACCCCAGGCAAAAACAGCGAGACCTAGTCTCAGAAAAAGAAAAAAAAATGTCAGTCTCAATAGGGACATGAGATAAGCTTAAACCAAGAGAAAATGAAAGTAACTTAAAGGGGACTCTAAAGAGACTAACAAACAGGTATTCTTCACTTATGGACATTAACCAAATTCAGAGTGGTTACAAGGAAAATAGGTAGAAAGCTTCCAAAGTACAGAACTTGAAAATTACCACACAATTTATGTATTTCAGTACCAAACACCAACCTCTGACCCCCAAAATTCTCAAGTTCTATATAATCTTTGAAAACATTTTAATAGGCCGACTCTGTACGGGTCTCGGCGGCGTTTCGCGCGGGCTGTCAGTGCACACCGGTCCCTCGCACTTCCTCCAGGTCAGGCAGGATGAGGCTGGGGCTCAGTCCGGGCCTGGGGGGGGGGGAGGGGTGTTTCGGGCGGTACAACCGCCACAGTCTCCCCTGGATTTGCCTTCAACACAAGAGCTCTAACCAGGAGTGATACCTTAAGACAATATCCAACCATAGAAACCAAACCAGTGAGATACTGGTGGAAAGTCCCTTAACATTTGCCACCTGGGCAGGACTCAAGGGGAACAAGGCGAGCACCACACGCAGTGAACTGGGAGAACCAATAAAATATGACGCCTACAATCTCACCGAGAAGATTTGAACAAAAACTTGGCACAGAAAACATGTCAATATGGGCACTGCACACCCTCTCTGTCTAGAGGGAAGATACCACGAAAAGCCGGGCATAGTGGCTCGTGCCTCATATCATCAGCCTGCAAAGCAGTCGGGGCTAGGGAACGCGGCCTGAGTCCTGCTTGGGACAACACAGCGAGACCTAACCCCAAATAGCTGGGCGTAGTGGAGCACGCCTGTAATCCCAGCTACATGGGAAGCTGAGACAGGGGATTGCTTGAGTCTGTAGTACCTCGGGCAACAATAGCCTGCAGCTCCATGGGCAAAAATAGCAAGACCCACTCTCA
>PVHY01023626.1:0-20711 GCA_004024945.1 Uropsilus gracilis
GGCTCCGGCCACCTCTGGGGTGTTCATTCATAGCCAGTGGGCAGAGGGTTGACGTGAGGATTGTGGAAAAGGGTGTGATTGCCGTCCCCCCAGGAGTAGCGCTGCAGGGAGGAGAAAGCAAGTGGTCAGCGCCCAGTGGGTTCAAGGTCCCCGACCCGCCAGCTCCCCCAGGGTGTCCAGATTCAGAGACTCCATCGGGCCGGGTACCTTGGTGCGGATCCGGAGGTGGTGGTAGGGGATGAACTCGGGCCGCTCATGGTGGCCCGCGTGGAGCCAGGAGTTGAGGGTGCAGAGGGCCACGCCTGGTAGCGCCAGCACGAAAGTCAGGAAGCGCCAGGTGCCGGCTGCGTGCAGAGAGAGGGCGAGGGAGAAGGGGGCCCCTCAGGGGGCCAGGGTCGGGACAGGAGCCGGTAAGGTGTCTTGGGGGCTCTGGGTCGGGACAGGAGCCGGTAAGGTGTCTTGGGGGCTCTTGAGAGACCTCCGGAGGCAGGAGGTGTTAGTCCGCGGCCCCACTTACCTCCTGCTCCGCCGTGGTCTCCCTTAGCGGCGCTGGCAAAGCCCCGACTCAAGGATCTTAGCGGCAGAGCCATGGCCGCGAGCTGGGAACAGCAGCTCTGTCCTTTCTCCTTCGCCAAGGCCTCCGTCCTCCTCCCGTTTCCCGGCCAATCACCTGTTGAGTTTGTAACGCAGGCTGCTATTTTTAGGGGCTTTCTATATTTAAAATGAGACCTGACTGGCATGTGGTCGGTCCATCCGGACAGCTATGATAAGGGAACAGTTAAAATAAAACATGCCCTTCTTTTTATAGTTGCACAGAAGTGTTTTGTTCAACACTGTTCTCATGGGCACACAGGCCGTTCATAATTAATCGTAGCTGGAATTGTCTTTTGGCATCTCATTCCTTCTGTAAAAATTCTAACCCCCTTAAATAATGTTGATGAAGTTTAAGGCAAGTAAGAGGGATATAGCAGCTTATTATTATTATTATTTTTTTTTTTGAGACTAGGCCTCGCTATTTTTGCCCGTGGAACCGCAGGCTCTCGTTGCCTGGGGAACCACGGACTCAAGCAATCCCCAGCCTCAGCTTCCCAGGTAGCTGGGATGACAGGCGCGCACCACCACGCCCAGCTATTTTTTTGGAACCAGGGCTCACTACGGACCCCAGGCAGGACTCGAACCATGATCCCTAGCCCGGGCCGCTTCGTAGGCTGAAGCTTACAGGCACGAGCCACCGTGCCCGGCTATGGATATAGCAGCTTAGAGTCTGGTCAGTGACAAGAGCCTAGTATGTGCATTAATCACAATTCATTACAAAGCACAGGAATTTTGAAGACTGAGCAAATGAGAATCTGAAGTCTCAGCGTTTTTGGTTTGGCAAAGAAGCCAACAACCTGCAGTCAGTCACTTTGCCCGCAGCGGCAGCGAGACACCACCAGGGTCCACTGAGTGCCAGAAGTCTCAGTTCTGCTTGGCACTTGCTAGCCAGGCTGAGGGTGCAGCTGTCCTCCACTATGGTCCTCCTCCTGGTGTACCCTCACACCTCCTGCGTGTATCCTGGGCTAACCTGGTTCTGGCTTTGTGTGCCTTTCTGTAAAGCGTGCAGAGCCAGCCCTGCAGGCTCTGTACCCACCAACATTTCATAGGTTCTTGCTTTTAATTGAGCTTGTAATTGGGCTGTGGCAAAGCTGCCTATGTCTGAGTTTAGGTTTTTCTTTGCTTTGGGCAGAGAGAACAAATTTGCCAGTTGGGTGGCATCCAGCCTCTTCTCAGAAATACTTAGCTGTTGGTGGTGAAGGGTGGGGAGGAACAACTCCATGTCACATACCATCACTATATTTTGCAAAGCAGAGGTCAATCCAACATAGGAGCTGCTAAAATGTTTTGTTTATGGAGGGCCTATGACAGAATATTTGAAGTTGAAATTGTCTCAGGGCAACTGAAAGGCATAGGCCAGGTGTTGGCAACAGTGAAGGGTAAAGAAAGCTGAAAATCAGATTCCACTGGGGGTGGGGCCCACCAATGGTCTCATTGGCAGTAAGATGGGGAGATCTAGTTGCCTTAATATTTGAACTCCAGGAATAAGATGTGCTAGAATCCACTTGGTACCCTTAAGAGTTTTCACTTAATGACATAAAAAGTGTGAAATAGGGTTTTAAGTCTTTACTAGTTGTTAAATGCTTTTCTTGAAGCAACATATTTATAAAGTTTTGCCTGTAAATTTCTGATTTCTGTTCCCCTTTACTGTGGTCCAGTTTTATGCTTTCTTTTGTAGATAGGTATGTCTTTAATAAACTTTCCGGATAGTGTATATCACGTTAATGAATGAGAGTTAATGGGGACTTGATGGGACCTAGTATCTGTTAAAATGAAGATAGTCCAGTGAATCACACACTGAGATACAGTCCAGCTTGCTAAAGGTGAAGGCATAAACAAACTGTGGGGTACTCATAAAATCAGCTTACTACTCAGCATCAAAAGGAACAACTATGTTACATGCAACAAATAGATGTTCCTCAAAATTATGTTAGTGTAGAGAACAGACACAAAAGAATTCATATTGTATGACTCCACTTATCTGAAATCCTATAATAGACAAAATAGACTTTCTGCTTCCTTTTTATAAGGGCAGAAAGTAGATGGATAGTTGTGATGGACAGAGCTGAGTGGAGAATAGAGGCTGACTACAAAAGGCCACGAAATAACTTTGAGGGGTGATTGAAATGTTCTGTATCTTGATTATAAGGTAAGTGTGTCACACTGTTACTGATGGTAATGCTACTGCATACATTTATCACAAATCATCAGATGATACTTAAAAATGCATGAGACATTCCAGTTCCTAACTAGAATGTGAGAGGAGATCGCCAGGGGCTGAGCGAGAGGCTGTCGGGTCCTCATGGCACATCAGGTCAGGTAACCAAGGTCGAGGATGACCCAGCAGCCTAGTCCAGCGGCTAGAGCCGCGCGGCTGCGCATGCGCCAGCGCCGGCTCGGCCCTCCACCTCACCTGGGAGGAGTGCGAACCCGGGAATGGACGCGAGCGGGCGGGACGACTGCGCCCCGTAGGGGCCGGAGGTAGTATGAGCCCGAGCTGGAAGGCGCTGGGGGAAGCCGAGCAAGGCCAAGTTGAAGAGACTGTGGTCCCAGAGCTGGGATTAATGAGGGTGAGGCAGTGAGGCACTCACCTCCGACCCTCCGACACAGAAGTTAGGGAATGCCTAATCAAGATAAACATTTTAATGCAATACTTTTAAAAAAATCAAAATTAATGACAAAAATCCATGGTGAGCAATATTAGTTCTAAGAGGAAGAGGGTGAAGGGGGCTCCAACATTACTCTCCACGGGCTTGACTCAAACTGCCCCAATCCAATAAAACTTTGCATACAAGAAACAGGTGCCTGGAAGTTCTGTCGTTTGCTAATCCTTTCCAATCATATTAAATTGTTATTTATAGGCCGGACACGGTGGCTCGTGCTTCTAAGCTTCAGCCTATGAAGCGGCCGGGCTAGGGATCGCGGTTCGAGTCCCACCCGGGGCCCGTAGCGAGACCTAGTTCCAAAAAAAAAAAAAATAGCTGGGCGTGGTGGCGCACGCCTCTAATCCCAGCTACCTGGGAAGCTGAGGCTGGGGATTGCTTGAGTCTGTGGTACCCTGGGCAACGTGAGCCTGCGGTTCCACGGGCAAAAATAGCAAGACCTAGTCTCAAAAAAAAAAAAATTATCAATAAGTGAGTAACTGTGTCCCTTTTAAATTTCACTCTAGAGGCACTAGCCTCATCTTACTTTAGTGCCAAGTCCCCTAAGCTTTGGGAGCCACATTCTGCTCTGGCACCTAGAAGTGACCCACATCAGGAAAGGACACTGGCTTTGGTCTGGGGGCTCAGCCTAGGGTAAGTTCAACATCAAGCATTGCTTGGCCTGTTGCTTTGGAAAAAGCAGTAAATTGGAGAAGTTAGAAGTCAGAAGAGCAAGTTTAATTTTGAACAAGTGCATGGATCTTTCCAGCTCTAACTACTGAGTCTGGGGACATGGCTGAAGAATTCAGAAAAGCCCAACACATGTGAGTGACCTCAGGGAAGTCACCGTTAGAGGTAGGAGACAAGACACATGTTCCCAGACACAAGGCAAGAGTGGCAGGGGTTCATGGGGGCAGGTGAGAGGTGTACCCAAACCTACTAGAGGAGGAAAAATCACTGAGGGTTAAAGATGATCTACTGGAAGTGTGGCCTGAACTGGCCCCATTAATTCCCCTTTCCTAGTAGCCACACCTTTCCTATAATCTCCTCCCTTGACTGTGGACTGAATTTAGAGTCTCTCTTAGCAAAGGGAATATGGTAGAAATGATGGAATGTCACTTCTAAGAGTAGGTTAGAAAAAGACTGCAGTTCCGCAGCTGACACAAATGAGTGAAAATCAAGCAACACAAACTTACAGTTCTAAGATGGGCAATTCCTAGGGATGCAATGTTCCATGGTAACCAGGTAGCAGTACTGGACTGTATATTTGAAAGCTGCTAACTGAATTCTTTTAATTTTTATTTTTTTAGAGACTAGGTCTTGTTACGTTGCCCAGAGTAGTCCCGAACCCACGAACTTAAGTGATCCAAGCTTCAGCCTCCCAGGTAGCTGGCATTACAGGTGTGCACCACCGTAGCTGAAGCTAACAGATTTTATTTTATTTTATTTTTGAGACTAGGTCTCACTATTTTTTGCCCGTGGAACCGCAGGTTCTCGTTGCCTGGGGTACACAGACTCAAGCAATCCCCAGCCTCAGCTTCCCAGGCAGCTGGGATTACAGGTACGCACCACCACGTCCAGCTATTTTTTTGGAACTAGGTCTCACTATGGGCCCCAGGCAGGACTTGAACCGAGATCCCTAGCCCCGGCCGCTTCATAGGCTGAAGCTTACGGGCACGAGCCACTGTGTCCCTTGGAGCTAACAGTTTTTAAAAGCTCAAACTCACACAACTATAACTATGCTGTGTAAGGAACACTGGGTATGTAAGGGACATTGTGCATTGACATTGTGCAATCACTTCCAATATATACAAATAGCAACTATGTTGTACAATTTAAACTTATACAATGTTATATAAATTGTATCTCAATAAAACCTGAGGAGGGAGACTGAGGCTTCCACTTAAGGGTCCTCTCCCTCTCTGGTTGGAGGTGGGGTGAGGCTAGGGGAGGGAGGTGTGGTATTGTAATCTGCCCTAAGGTTTGGTCACAGTCAAAATAAAAATTCTTTTGAAATAGAAGAGTTTCAAATTCAGTACAAAGAATGTTTCCCCCCACCTCCCTAAATAGGGTGGTGGTATATGCGTGCATTATTGAAGGGTGGACCATATCAAAGGGGAACAGTAACTATACAAATAAGACTGATGTTGCATGAAAATTAATTTTTTTTTTTTTTTTTGCCGGGCACACCTGTAATCCCAGCTCTGGGATTGCTTGATTCCACAGGTTCGAGGCTACCTGGGCAACATAGTTAGACCTAGTCTCTAAAAAACAGCCATACATGGTAGCATGTGCCTGTAATCCCAGCTACCTGGAAAACAAAGGCTAGGGATCACTTGAGTTCGCGGGTTTGGGACTACCCCCTGCAACGTAGCGAAAAAAAAACATTAGTTTTTTTTTCTAGTCTCTGAAAAAAACATTTTTTAAAGTTTCCCCCGAACTACTCAACAATGAATCGCTATCCTGACATACGACCTCTTCAGAGTACTTTGGTGGATTCCCAGGAATCCATCTCTTAAGCCACAGGTTCTAGCTGCTAAGCCTCAGACATTCTCAGAGAGCTTCATACCACTAGGATCAAAATCACTGAGGAGAAGAGAGGGGCATGTGCGCCTCTCCCATTATGCCAGAGAGAGTTGCCATATTCCTGGACTTCATGGCCTTTGTTCACCTCCTCCACCCTCCATGGGTAGCTGGGGTCTGTAATCCCCCCTTGATGGGTCTTCAACTATCAACCTGCTCCACGGTGGTCTCGCAGTTTCTGTCTCTGCCTAGGGGGTCACCCAACCTCCCTCCTGAAGTTAACAGCACACAGGGTTTTGCCAGGTCTATCTAGCCAGGCCTCTGTGCTCTACCCTTACTGTCAGATAGAAAAAGGAGCCTTAAAAATAAAAGGTGATAGCGGGGGTAGGGGGAAACAGGCAGCTAAGGAAGGAAAGCAGGTATGTCTGGGTGGTGGGAGGAGGAAAATGGCCAGATAAAGACCCTAGCTTCTTACCTGGAAGGGTTTTTCTCACTGTCAGTGTTGACTGGGGATTGTGACCCCATATGCCTCTCTGTGTGGGTTATGCAAGACAAATGAAAGTCATTGAGTCAGGGATACAACAGGGAGGGTGGGGACTGGTCGTCTTTGGGGCAGCCACTATTCAGCTCCAAATCCACAAGTGTTGCCATAAAACTCCAGTCTTGCTGGATTTTCTGATTCCCTTTCCCACACTCCCACCAAAACAACCAAACTGAAATCTAGATTTTGATGCAAAATCTCCCAATTTGAATATTGGCCAAGTTATTTTAAAACACACGGTGAAGGCCAAAACATTTTTGCTACTGTCTCTGGCCTAAGCACTGATTGGGTGCTTCCGTTTCTGAAGTTTGGGGAGATGGGTCCCAGGAATAGCTTTGTCATGGAGAAACTACCTCCCAGTTTTCTGAAAAGGATTTTGCTAACACATCTTCCTCCTAGGCCCACATGCAATTATAGACTTTGCAGAGTACACAATATAGCCAGAGAAAACTGAAGCCCAGAGGCCACCAGTAAGCTGCAGAGACAGGGCCTTGACCATAACAACTATTTGTTGAGTGCCTACTACCTATGTGCCAGGCTCAGGCCTCCAACTCAGAGCCTGACCTGCGCATGTTGTAGTGGGGAACATGACAAGAACTCTTTCCTCCATTACTGACTCCAGCTTGGAGGCAAGTGGCCTCTATCTCAGTGAAGCCCAGCAGTCTTGCTCCAGATGAGGCCCTTTCTCCACTGCCAGTACTGTGCAGTCTGTGTCATTTCTGGTCCTGAATCCTTCTCCTTCAGCACACCAAGCTACTTCAGGTCTGGTGCTGTTTGGCTCACTTCTGTAACCTTAGGGGAGCTAGAACTTGAGCTGGCATGACACTTGTTGGAGGACAACACCTGCAAAAGGGCGCTATATGTAAAAGAGGAAAGAGTGGGGAACTGAGACTAAAATCACTCCCTTGGCCAGGTGTTTTGTGTTCATGACCCTATGGAATCCTCATCACAGCCTTGGGAGCAGTTCGTCTTCCCTGTCTTACAGATGAAGATGAAGTTCTGAAGAGGTGATGTCCAGGACCACACAGCTAAGACAAGTTTGGACACTCCGGCAAGATAGTGCAGCCTCGACCCCAGCAGCATTTCCCGGGTGGCTGGCTACCGAGGCCACACCAGGAAAGGCCACTCAAGAGAAACAACCCTACTGTCGAGGGCGAACGTCGGGATTTCCTGGAATCCCACCGTCCAACTTCTTCACTCTGCAGTCTGAGTACTTCCTCGCCACTTCCGGCGCTGCCGCCTCCCTTTGGAGGGAAGAGTACCCCGCTTCCTATACACCAGCCACTCAGCTCACAAGCACCACGGTCAAAGAGGGAGACATTGGGTAGTAGGGAGGCAGCACCGGAAACAGATAAATCCAGTCGCCTGTGCCGCTCTAGGAAGTGGCGGCAACCCGTCTCGATAGGTTTAACCCTCTCATTCACCTGCCGGAGCGAGAATTCTCCATGGACTGCCGCTGTCAAGAAATTGACACTCTCGGCCTAACTAGAGATTTTGAGTCCATCAGCGTGAACTTGGGTCCCTGGCCACCGCTGGGAGACGACGGAGCGAGCCTGAAGGAAAAAGCGGTTGCTGCCGAGCGCACGCTTTGGCACCATAGCTAAGTCTCCTGGAGCAGCACGGTACTGAGACTCCATGGTCGGATCCCTGGGTTCTCAGGAGGAACCGGCCCACCCCAACTCCACTGGGAAAGAGTTTCCCATTCATCCTAAACTAGGCGTGCTGAGCTTGGTGCAGACTACATATCCCAGCATGCACTGCAGGCGCCTCCTGGGCTCGCACCACAATTAGATAACCATTACTCCCGAAGTGCCTTTGCGACAGTGCAAGAATACCGAGAACTACAACTTCCGACTTGCAAAATAACTGCAGCAGAGGCGCTATTTAAAAAGCGTCAGAGAGGAGGAGCCTGGCCACGCCTCTCTTCCAGTTCCGCTCCCTTGGATGAGCGGCGAGGAGGGGTGGAGCCTTAGGCCTGAGCCAAGATGGCGGCTGCGAAACCAACCCCCACGGACTCGCTCTCATTTTGCCTCGCGCAGCTCACCGCGGCGGCCGGGGAGGGTCTTGGTGGGGGAAAGGACACAGCTACCAACGAGACATCCTTGGGCCGTGCGCTCTTAGCACTCCGTACGCGCCACGTCAAGGCAGCGGGGGGAATCGAGCGCTTCCGGGCACGCGGCGGGCTCCGCCCCCTTCTCGCTCTGCTACGGCGAGCGGCTGCAGCGGGCCCCGCCCCACTCCAGGCTGGCCCCGGCTCCGCCCCCTCATCGGCGGAGGCAGCGGCTTCTGCTGGCTCCGCCCCCTCGCCTGGCCCCGCCCCCTCCGCTGAGGCGTCTTCGCCGTCCTCGCCGCCAGGGCGCCTGCGCAAGACGCTGGACTTGGCGCTCAGCATCCTAGCCAACTGCTGTACCGAAGGGGCGTGCCGGGCTGAAGTGCGCAGACTCGGAGGCATTCTCCCTTTGGGTAAGTGCTCCGCCCTCCTTTCCTAGAAGGATTACACCTACAGTACCCTCCCGTTGGGCCTGGGCGGAGTTTTGAGTTCTTTGTGCTTGTGGCCTGGAAGACCTTGCTTTGTGACGACGCAGAGCCCCCCGTTCTGAAGCCGAAGCCCGTCGTTACCTCACTATAGATTACTGTATACCCGAACCCTTCCAACTCAGATCATTGCATCACTGCCTGGGTTTTGCTTGTTGAGCACCTCGCATCTGGCCTGGTCGAAATCCAAGTGTTGCTTGGTGACTTTTTAAGATGATTCTTATCCTCCACTTGTGATGGTCACGGGTGACATTCAGCACCGCCTAAGTGACCGACCCGGGCAGGGCGCTGACACCCAGTTTGATGAGCAGAAGGTCAGAAGAAGTAGTCATTTAGAAAATGGGCTTTGAAGTCAGCTAGACCATTCGAATCTAGGTTTCCTTATTGTAAAACAGACTTGTAAACTTGGAATAGGAAAAAAAGGAAATCGAAATATAGAGCGCAGATACCCTCTGCATGGACTGGGTGTTTTTGAGTCGTTAAAAACTGGCACAGTAAACTGGGCATGCGCCTTTAATCCCAGCCTTGGGAGGCTGAGGCTAGAAATCGCTTGAGTCCGCGGGTTCGAGACTACCCCGGGCAACATAGCAAGACCTAGTCTTAAAAAAAATTAAAGAAAAAAAAAAAAAAAACTGGCACAGTAAGAATAAATTCTAACGAAAGATGACAAGCTTTTCTGTTCAACTAAAATGGTGCCTCCTGGCGGCAACCCGTGTGAACAGTTTTGCATCTGTGCTATGAAATTTTGCGTTTCAGTGAAATATTAATTTTTTTGATAAAATAGAACAAGATACTTTTAAGTTACATAAAATGCATCTGGACCATAATATGTCTGAAGAGAGATCTGGGATACTAGTAAATGCTCAATAGATTACAGATATTGTTGTTTTTAATTATATAATCCTCCTATTCAGTCACTATTTTTGCCTTTCAAATATATTCCCAATCTGCCCACTTTCTAACACCTTGGTGTTGTGTGCTGGACTGTGCTTGTATTGTAACTTTGTTCTAGTTATTGTCCTTTCTCACCTGGACTAGTGCAACAATCTCCTTGTTTAGTTATTTTCTTAGAATCCACTCTCCTGTGGCTTCCAGGTGTGTCATGTCACTCCCGTTCTTAGAACTCCATGAAATGCTCCTATCCTGTGCTCCTATCCTGATCCCTTGGCCAGGCACTTGAGACCCTTCATGAAGCCATAATCATGTTGTTCTCAGCTCTTGGTTTTTGCAAAGGCTGCTTCCAAACCTGAAATGCCCTTTATCATCCTATCCCCCAACTTTCTGGTAAATACCTACCTGTTTAGCCCTCCAGACTCACCAAGTGTTAGCCTTTTCTGAGGCTGTTCCTGACGCCCTGATGCCAGATTTATAAGGTGATTAATGAAAGACACAAAAAGAGGCAGAACCCTCAAGAGATCAAACTCTCTTGCAGTGACTATTCTTCAGTGCGTGAAGACAGACAGCATCCAGAACCGAACAGCTCGAGCTCTGGGGAACTTAGCCATGGAACCTGAAAGCTGTGGGGACATCCATTCTGCGGGTAAGAAGTCTATGAGGGTGGAGTTATCGAAGGCTTGGGGTGGGAGAGAAGCTTGGGTGTCTTACTCACCCTCTGTCTCTCCCTCCAGGCGCTGTTCCTCTGCTAGTTGAGAGCCTGACAGCCTGCCAGGACTCGCAGTGTCGGCAGAGTGTGGTCCGTGCCCTCCGCAACCTGGCAGACTCACCCCAGCACCGCCTGGCCCTATCACAGCAAGGAGCAGTGCGCCCGCTGGCTGAGCTTCTGGCTGCTGCTCCAGACCCGGCGCTGACCTTGGCCCTAGTCCGAGCCCTCCTGGAGTTGAGCCGAGGCTGCTCCCGGGCCTGTGCTGAGCAGCTGAGTCTGGGTGGGGGGCTCGGCCCGCTGGTCAGCCTGGCCTCCCACCCCAAAAGGGCTGTACGTGAGGCAACTATCTTGATCCTTGCCAACCTGTGTGCCCAGGGCCTGGTACGGCCTGCACTGGGCAATGCTGGTGGTGTGGAGGTGCTGTTGGGGGAGCTCCGGAGGCGCCGGGGCCCCAACGGGTCTGGCCCAGCCTCCCAGCAGCCCCTGGTGCGGGCTGTGTGCCTGCTGTGCCGGGAGGCCATCAACCGGGCCCGACTTCGGGATGCTGGTGGTTTGGAGCTGCTCATGGGCCTGCTGAGGGACCCTCGTGCCAACTCCTGGCACCCTCGTGTCGTGGCCGCCCTCGTGGGCTTCCTCTACGATACTGGGGCCCTGGGCCGCCTGCAGGCTCTGGGGCTTGTACCTCTCTTGGCGGGGCAGCTGTGTGGTGAGGCTGGTGATGAAGAAGAAGAGGGAAGAGAAGCTGCTTCCTGGGATTTTCCTGAGGAGCGGACCCCTGAGCGGGCAGAGGCTGGAAGCTTCCGAAGCCTCAGGTGAGTCCCCCTCACCGCATGCTGTGGGGTGGGGGTTTGTGTCAACTTTGCTCTCCTCACTAACCTGTGAGGTTACTCACTAACCTTGTGCTGTCTCAGCAAGACTTTGAATCTGACTCCTGACTACTTGTTCTCCCCAGATAGGACCACTTCCCAGTCCCCACTAAGCACCGCCTTTCTCTTGGGTCAGCTTTTGACCTTGGCTTCACCCCAGCCCCACTGAACTTTGGGGCCTAGGCAGATTTGCTGGGAGGTAGCACATGCACTGGTTATGGCCATCTGCTCCGGATTCTCAGTTCTTACTCTGCTACCACCGCCACAAGTTGTGCCACAGTTGGAAGTTCACTTCTCTGACCCTCTGACTCCTTGTGTATAAATGGAGGTGAATAAAGCACACGTCTTCCACGGAGTTGTTGGAAAGATTAAGTGAAGGTACTTTGCACCGTGCCTGGCCAGCCTCCCTGGGAACTCTGGCTTGCCTGCTGCCACTCTCCCGGTGACCATAGCACCTTCGAACATTGTTCTATCTAGTTTGAAAAATGGTGGGCAAGTTCCATCCGATTGCTCAGATGTGTGTGCTCGGCCCTGCCCTTCTCGGTGGAGGCTGCCATCACCGTCCTGAGGAAAGTCAGCTCATCCTCCCCCCACGCTTTCCTCTTCCCTGTGACTTTCCTCTGTATGTCACATTCCTGCCGCGCGCACACCTGACGAGTTTCTTCTTACTTTGTGGTCTGTTTTCCCCTCACTAGAAAACAAACCCTAAGAGTTTGTAAACTTTAGTTGGGCAGGAACTAAACTTGGCACAACAGCATCAGTAATTGCTGAACTAGTTGGGGCTTTCCCCTACCTCTCTGTGCCCTCTCACCCCACGAGCTCATCCTCTCTCATCGGATCCACTTCCTCTTTTGTATGGCCACTGTGTGAACCTGCTCCCTCACCTTGGCTCCGGCTTCGGTCTGCTCTGTCTCCCCTCTGCAGGTCCTGGCTGATCTCTGAGGGCTACGCCGCAAGCCCAGGAGACATCTCTCCTGACTGGTCCCCAGAACGCTGTCCGCCTCCAGAGCCAGCTGAACCAACTAGCCCTACCCCAACCTCGCTGCGCTCGCCCCGGGCTCTGCGCACACCAGGCCGCGGTCCTGGCACCCTGGAGGAGCCTTGGGGCCGGGAGGGGCCAGCGCTGTTGCTGCTGTCTCGCTTCTCCCAGGCTCCTGACCCTAGTGGGGCGCTGGTGACTGGCCCGGCCCTGTGTGGCCTGCTGGCCTACGTGACAGGCGCGCCGGGTCCACCTAACCCCCGTGCGCTGCGCATCCTGGCACGCCTCACCTGCAACCCTGCCTGCCTCGAGGCCTTCGTTCGCAGCTACGGTGCTGCACTCCTGCGTGCCTGGCTGGTACTCGGCGTCTCCCCAGATGACTGGCCAGCGCCCCGGGCACGGCCCACTCGCCGCAGCCAACACCGGGAACTGGGTGTGTCAGCGCCTCTTGAGTCCCCCATCTCCCTCCTGTCCCCTCCATGAGCCCAGAACCTGACCTTTCTGATCACTGGCCCGCTCACTGCCTCCCAGGCCCACCACCCAAACACCCTAGCCAGCAGGCAGAAGGGGAGGGACACCCTGTGCTCCACCATGCCAGCATGCAGAGTTCTGCCCATCCTTTGCACAGGCCTTGGGGCCTACGTACCCAGCACCAGTCTTGGCTCTAGTGACCTAAAATCATGCCTGTCTGCATCTCTTTGTCCAGTCTATGCTTGAGTCTGCCTGGTCCTGATAACTCCCCTGGGCACGCTGACACCCTCCCCCCTTCCAGCACTGCCAGGGACTGCCCTGTCTGCTGTACTCTGGCAGCTCACTGTTTCCGTCCTTGAGGGGCCAGACTCTCCCTGGTCATCCCACGCTCTATTCTGGTCCTTGTCCTCTACTTCCCAGCACCCAGATGCCACCCCTTCAGAGTCTGCAGTCACCCCCCCCCCCAACGTACTGATTTCTTGCCCTGAGCCCCTTCCTTTCAAGGGCCCAGAAGACGTCTTACCCATCCCACCCAGTCTTGGGCCCCAGCTCCCACCCTGACCAGCCCTGCCCCTCCCAACAGGTGAGATGCTGCTGCAGAACCTGACTGTGCAGGCCGAATCACCCTTCGGAGTGGGTGCCCTCACTCACCTCTTACTCTCCGGAAGCCCTGAGGACCGTGTGGCCTGCGCACTGACCCTGCCCTTTATCTGCCGGTGAGGGGGACATGGGTGCCTGGCAGGGCTCGGGGAGCAAGGTTGCTATTCTCACGCTCTTCCACCTTCCCAACGCTGCCCTTTCTCCCTGCAGGAAGCCCTCTCTGTGGCGCCGACTACTTCTGGACCAGGGCGGCCTCCGTCTCCTCCTGGCGGCACTAACTCGGCCAGCTCCGCATCCACTCTTCCTCTTTTTTGCCGCGGACTCCCTTTCCTGCCTCCAAGGCCTGGTGTCTCCCACTGTGAGCCCAGTGCTCCCACCTACAGCTCCCCTTGAACTAGACCCACCCTCCCCTTGCCTCTATGAGCCTCTGCTAGGCCCAGCTCCCACCCCAGCCCCTGACCTGCACTTCCTGCTGGATTCAGGCCTCCGGCTCCCTGCCCAGCGAGCTGCCTCCGCTACCGCCTCCCCTTTCTTCCGCGCCCTGCTGGCTGGCAGCTTTGCTGAAGCTCAGATGGACCTGGTGCCCCTTCGAGGCCTGTCACCCAGTGCAGCCTGGCCTATCCTGCACCACTTACATGGCTGCCGGGGCTGTGGGGCTGCCCTGGGGCCTGTTCCCCCGCCAGGCCAGCCCCTGCTGGGCTCAGAGGCTGAGGAGGCGCTGGAAGCTGCTGGCCGTTTCCTGCTCCCTGGGCTGGAAGAAGAGCTGGAAGAGGCTGTGGGCCGTGTCCACCTGTCACCCCAGGGTGGCCCAGAGTCAGTGGGTGAAGTGTTCCGCCTGGGCCGGCCCCGTCTGACTGCCCACTGTGCCCGCTGGACACTGGGGCCAGGGCAGTGCCCACGGAAGCGGGCCCTGGCACTGGTAGGGCTTGTGGAGGCTGCAGGCAAGGAGGCAGGGCCCCTGACTGATGCTTTATTGGCTGTGGTGATGGGAGTTGAATTGGGGGGCAGGGGTCCCAGCCAAGACTGTTGATGTCCCTGGGAGGGGACCCAAGGCTGAGCTGGTTAAGACGGAAGCCTGCCTCAGAGCGTCACGAGAGGAGGCTGAGCAGACAGTCACCATTGAGGACTGAGGAGAGGAGGGAACTGGACCCCGGGAAGAAGGTCCAAAGGCCCAGGAGTGAGAGACCGAGACCGGAGTCAGGGCATGGAGCCCATGAGATGGAGAATAGCCCGGCACCCCAGGCCACGGGCCTGGCCACGTCTGCTGGGGTTGGATTAAATCTGTGGAAGTGGATACTCCTCATGGTGTGTTGTCTGCTTACTTTCCTGTGAGACCCGCCCCCCCACTCCACATATCAGGCGGGGTCCTGGCCCCTCTCTGAGCCTCAATACAGGCCACCTTTGGCAGGCAGGAATTTACTAAGCAATTAGGCATTGGTTCCCGGAACCCTGGATCAGGTCGCATTCCCAGGCTTCTCCCTAGGATGTGGTTTTGGGCCCCAAGGGAAGTCTGTTTCCTGCCCGCTCGACTTTACTGCTCAGACAAGCACCCAGCTGGACACACTGACCTTGGTGAGAACTGAGGCGGGGCTGAGGGCGTGCTGTGAGTGTGGAGCCACGGCCTGGCCATCATTCTCGCCTGTCTTGGTCCTTTGGCCTCTGGGTCTCACATCTTTTGAGTCGTGTCTTCCTGCTGTTCGCCTGAGCGAAGGGGGCCTTGTAGTCCCTAAGGCCCTGCCTTTGTCATGCCTAGAGGAACTGAAGCCCTGGACTGGCACTCAGGTGAGGGAGGGGGCGAATCGCCTTGGCCTCCAAGGCAGGGTCTGCAGCACCGACCCCCTGGCCCCTGGGGTAGCAGCCTGACCTTGAAGAAGACCTGAGCTGGGCCTGCTGCCTCGCTTCCGGGGCTCAGGTTGATGTTCGCGTCTCTCTGCCTCCCTGAGAGGCCAGGTCTCTCTTGTCAGAGACCCAGAAATACCCAGAGAGTTTTAAGTACCGATGCTGGGTCCTCTCTGATCAAATTGGACTGAGGGTAGGTTGCCCTGGGCATCAGCTGCCCAAGTTCAGACCTTGTGATAGGCTGCAGGCTTCCGACCCACAGGACAAGCTCAGGTACGGACCCAGACGCGGCAGGGGCCATGTCTGACAGCGGAAGCATTGGTGTGTCTGTGCCCTTCTACAGAAGACCACCTTTCCATCTCGACTTCTCAGGGCCTCCGGCCTCTTGTTCCTTTGGGGCTTGAGTCTGTGCTGCTTTCTTCTGTGTTCACCCCGTTTTGGGGCGGGCTCTTTGGGAAGAGTCTCCTCAGTATTGGGGAGGACTTTGTCTGGAAGGCTGCCTGGGATCCGGCTGGCTTGGAAGAGCTTCCGAGTGCAGGGGCTGGGGACTGGGGCTCCGTGCACGTATCTGTATGTCTGTTTCCCTGTCGTGGAGAGAAGTTGTGCCTTAGCGGCTGCGGGAAAATTCCTGTCTATCTCTGAGAGATCTCTTTTGTGTCTGGTGTGACATGCCTTTCGCGATCTCTGTCCCTTGTCTGTCAGTCTCTACTAGGGGAGGATTCTGAACCTGGGGTCTGACTGATCCTTAGAACTTGACTCCGGGCCCCAATCCAAAAGTTCTGTCTGGAGCAAGTCTCTTTGGGATTAGCCCCTGGGAGGGGGGCTCTGCCTAAGACTCAGGGTGCAGGCTTTGGGAGGTGTCTGCTGGGGGCCTCAGACTGTCTGGAAATCTGAGCAGAGAGGATCCGGAGCCTGGTCTGCAAGAGTCACTTTTCTGAGTCTGGCGCTGCCGCCTGGGGCTCCCTGCAGCTGAGGCCAAGGCTGGGGTGTGGCCACCTCCGCGGAAGGCAGGCGGGCAGGCCGGGGGCGGGCTGGGCCTGGGTGGGCAGGGGCCCTCCCTCCTTTACACGCCCCCACCCCGGGTTCTCTCTGTTCACTGCACCCCCACCCCACCCCCTAGCCCCATCCCAGCGGGTCCTGGCTTCCTTACATGGTCACGGCTGGGGCTCCAACTCCCGGACGTCCCCCCGCCCCCCGCCCCCACCGGACACGGCCCCCGCCCTGCTCGCCCCGCGGTCCGCTCGCGCCCCGCCATGGAGGACCTGGGTGAGTGGGGTCCCGCTGTCCCCAGCCCCTCGCCGGCTGCCTGGATGCTCTCCTCCATCCTGGCGGCCCCTCGCACACTCCTCACGCCCCGTCCCTGCCTCCGCTCTTCTCGCTTGGGGGCTGAGCCCGCGCCTCCTTTCCGACTCCACGTCCCCCTTCCTGCCTCTCCCTTCCTGTCTTTCCCGGCCGGCCTCCCCTTCTCTTCTTCCCTCGCTCTGCTCCTCCGTCCCTGGCTGGCTGCTGGCTGCGGATGGATAGGGAGGGGCGCAGCACCTCCCTAGGGAGGTGCTGCGCCCGTGGGCACCTGGGCTCAGGGACTCTGGAAAGGGAGGGGTTAAAGGGGCCCTGGGTCTGGGACCTGGGAAAGTAGACGGGACCAAATTCTGGAGAAGAAAATGGGCCTGCGCCAGGGTTCGGGGAAGCAGAGCTAAGGGTCCTGAAGTATGGTGGGGGTCATAAATGAGCTTTGGGCCAAGATGCCAGGGAGAGGTGAAGGGCTCCACCACTGAGCTCGGGCTTGAAGAATAAAGGGTCAGGGACTGCCAGGTTCTGGAAGAGAAAGAGTTCCAAGGATTTGGACCTGGGGGTTGGGATGTTTTGGGACAGGAAGGAGAACCTAGACCTCTCCTCCTCCCTGTTGGAACTGGGGCTGGAAAGCTGTGCCCTCCCGAGGCGAGAGGGGGTTCCCGTACTTGGCAGTAGGGGGTGCTGCTCAGTAGGGGTACGGCCCTTGGCCTTGGAGGGGAGCCAGGGCTGCTGGGTGGGGTCTGTTTCCAGGGGAGGTGGAGGAGGCATTAATGGGTGTGGCAAAATGAGCGTCCAATCAGAACGCTGGGTGCCAGGCACAAAGCCAATTGAGCAATTTGGGGTGGAGCCAAATTTGTTGGTGCAAAGAGCCAATTTTGACTGCATCAGTGAGGATGGGGGAGAATCGAAGACACCAGTGACTGGGTTGGTGCAGAAGTCCCAGGACCAGCCATGTCGGGACTTCTGGCCATAAATATTCCACTCCTCTGCCTTGTCTGGCCTTGTGTGTCTTCTGATCCTTGGCCTTCATACCGCCTTCTGTCCTCTTGAATACTGCTCACTCGGAAGCCATATCCTCTAACCTCTTATGGTCCTGTCTCTGCCCTAACATAGACCTCTCAGCCTCACCCCTGATGGCCTCTCCCTACAGATGCCTTGCTCTCTGATCTGGAGACCACCACCTCACACATGCCGAGATCAGGGGCTTCAAAAGAGCGGCCCTCAGAGCCCCTCACTCCTCCCCTGGCTTACAGCCACCAGCCACAGGTGAGATCAGATGCTGGGGACAGGAGGCTGCCACTAGGGCAAGGCGTGGCCAACATACACATGTCATCCCACACCCACATACACATCCTTCTCTCTGTAGACGGGGCCTGGGGAGTCTTCAGGAAGCTCTGGGGACAAGGACCATCTGTACAGGTGAGGTGCCTGGGACCTGGGAGGGAGAAGCCAACTGAAAATGAGGTGAGGAGGCTTGGCTTCCCACCCCTGAACTCAGGCTCCCACCCTGTTTCCCAGCACGGTATGCAAACCTCGGTCCCCGAAGCCGGCGCCCCCCGCCGCCCCTCCATTCTCCTCCTCCAGTGGTGTCTTGGGCACGGGGCTCTGCGAGCTGGACCGGTTACTTCAGGAGCTTAATGCTACTCAGTTCAACATCACAGGTATCAGGGCTCCCAAGACAACCTTCCTGAGTTGGGGGGAGGGCAAACACTGAGGGGCACGGGCTCCCCAGAACAGCAACTAAAGAGACACAGACCTTTAACTGGGAGGGAGGCCAGAGCATGGCCTCACAGCCAGCGCGTCTCTCCTCTCCGCAGATGAAATAATGTCTCAGTTCCCACCTAGCAAAGAGACTGCAGGGGAGCAGAAAGAGGACCAGTCCGAGGACAAGAGGCCCAGCCTGTGAGTTTGACATAGTCAGCCCGACCGAGGGAGGGGTGGTCCGTCCCGGATGCCTGAGTCACTGGGGGGAGCACAACTCGGGGAGGCTCGGAGCTGATAGTCCTTATGTTCTTTCCAGCCCTCCCAGCCCATCGCCCGTTCTCCCAAAGCCTTCGGCCACTTCCGCCACCCTCGAGCTGGATAGACTGATGGCCTCACTCTCTGACTTCCGTGTCCAGAACCATGTGAGTTAATTAAGCAGGGGGGTGGGGTGGGGAGGGTCAGTGTATGGCTCCTAAGCCATATGACCCGTTCACAGCTGCCCTTTGCTGACACAACTCTTGTGACCTCCCTACTGCAGCTTCCGGCCCCTGGGCCAGCTCAGCCACCGGTGCCGAGCTCTGTGGATGAAAACTCCCCATCCCCACCTGACCAGGCCAGCAAGGGCAGCCTGGACACCATGCTGGGGCTGCTGCAGTCCGATCTCAGCCGCCGTGGCGTCCCCACTCAGGCCAAGGGCCTCTGTGGCTCCTGCAATAAACCCATTGCTGGCCAAGTAAGTGGGGTCCTGCAAGTAAGGAGTTAGAGACCCGTGGCCCCTTCTTTACTGAGAGCCCGACTGTGTGCTGTGCCCTTTTAAGAAGTAACTCTAGGAGAGCTGGGCACAGCGGCGTGGGCCTGTAAGCGCCAGCCTATGAAGCACGGCTGGGACTGAGGGTCACGGTTCGAGTCCTGTCCGGGGCAACATAGTGAGACCTAGTTCCAAAACAATAGCTGGGCGTGGTGGCGTGCACCTGTAATCCCAGCTACCTGGGAAGCTTAGGCTGGGGATCACTTGAGCCTGTGATACCCTAGGCAACGTGAGCCTGCGGTTCCACGGGCAAAAATAGCGAGACCTAGTCTCAAAAAAAAAAGTAACTCTAGGAAATGGGCTTTACTGAGGTTCATGTTATCCAGGTGAGGAAACTGACTGAGTCACCTGGCAAGTAAGTGGCAGTGTGAGCATTCCAGTCCCGTTACCCTTTACTGTCCCCCTACTGTACAGGACTGTGTAGCTCCTGTAAAACCCCCATCTCATTCAATCTTCATACAGGCCCGTGTGCCCCACCCACCATCTAGCAGGCACTGTTTCTCCTCCACCAGATTCTGCCCGGGGAGCTGTGACTCTTGGCTTATCAATGGGCAGGTGTTATGACAACAGCTGTGTCCATTGGTGGACCCAATCCCCCTGCTAGATCAAGCGTCCTTCACCCAACTCAGTCCCATCTAGCAAAGCAGGGTGGCATAATGACCTTCGTGGGCCCAAGGTGCTTCCGCCTTTGTGGGTCCTTTCCTTCATTAGAAAAATGTTAAGGTCGCGCATGGTGGTGCATGCCTGTAAGCGGCAGCCTAGGAAGCCACAGTCAGGGACAGGGATCATGGTTCGAGTCCCGCCAGGGGCACGTAGCGAGACCTTGTCCCAAAAAAATAGCTGGGCGTGGTGGTACGTGCCTGTAATCCCAGCTACCTGGGAAGCTGAGACTGGGGATGGCTTGAGTCTGTGGTACCCTGGGCAACCTGAGCCTGCGGTTCCATGGGCAAAAACAGCGAGACTTAGTCTCAAAAAAAAAAAAAAATGAAAGAAAAAGATGTTAAAAGTTATATTCTATGATTGTGTGATGTGGGTATAAAGATGAATCTATCTATCTATCTATCTATCTATCTATCTATCTATCTATATATATATTATATATTTTTTAAGAGACTAGGTCTCACTATGTTGCCCGGGGTAGTCTTGAACCCGCAGACTCAGGGATCCCTAGCCTCAGCCTCCTAGGTAATTGGGATTACAGGTGCCCGCCACCACACCCAGCTGAATGTATCAATTTCAAGTCATTTTCTTCTGGCTCATTTCTTCCCTGGTTTTGAAATCAATTCCACCTCTAGGGGCTCCAGGCTGGAAGACCTGGGTGGCCTGTTCACCCACAGAGACTGAGCCACTTGAATGATAGATTCTGTGTCCTCATCTCTCAGAGATAAGACTTGAAAACCTTTGCTCAGCTGGGCATGAGGCCATCTGGGGCCACTCTGACCTTGGCCTCTTCCCAACTCACAGGTGGTGACCGCCCTTGGCCGAGCCTGGCACCCCGAGCACTTCCTCTGCGGTGGCTGTTCCACTGCCTTGGGCGGCAGCAGCTTCTTTGAGAAAGATGGCGCCCCCTTCTGCCCCGAGTGCTACTTTGAGCGCTTCTCCCCACGCTGTGGCCTCTGCAATCAACCCATCAGACACGTGAGCCCACAAACCTGCTCCTGTGTCTCCTAGGGCACCCGTGAGTTGGGCTCGTCCACTCGCCGCCCCCCCCCC
>PVHY01023627.1:0-20717 GCA_004024945.1 Uropsilus gracilis
TTGTAGGTTGTCTGTTTCTTTTCTCTAGCCATTCTCATTATTTTTTCCTTATCTTGGGTTCTAGAAAGTTTTACGATGATGTGTCTTGCTGTGGCTTTTCTTTCATTAAAGTAGTTTGGTGTCCTTTTGGCTTCCTGTATGTCTATATTTATTTCTTTCATCAGATTTGGAAAGTTCTCCTCTATTATTGTTTTGAACAGTTTTTCAGCTCCCATAACTCTCTCCTCTCCTTCTGGGATTCCTATTACTCTTATGTTTCTTTTCCTTAAGGAATCTGACATATCTCTGAGCTTGTCTTCAGTCCTCCTACTTTGTTTCTCTCTTTTTCTTTCTTTGTTTTCTCTATTTCTGTATCCTCAAGCGGGCTGATTCATTCCTCTCTTTCATCTATTCTACTGCCATGGCTTTTCTGTGCGTTTTTGAGCTCATCTATTGCAACCTTTAAATCTTGAGTCTCTTTCAATTTCAATTTTAGGGATTCATTTTCATTCTTTAGTTCGTTGATTAAGGTATGCATATTGATGCTTTCTTTTTTATATGTTTCTACTTCCTCCCTTAGTGCATTAATTGCTTCTATCATACTGTTGTCCTTTTTTTCTAATTCTTCTCCTAATTGCTGGAGTGCATTTAACATGTTAATAGAGGAATCTTTTTCTGAGATGCAAATCATTTCTTTGGTGTTTTCTGGAGATTGTCCTTTCTTTGTTGGCGATGGATTACTTCCTGTAGGGCTTGCTTGCATGTTTAAAGTTTTTCTCTTTACTGTGTTTTGCTTTCGAACCTGTTTTACATATTGACAAACCATGGATCTTGTGTTGGTTGGCATGTTGATGGGAGTGTATTCCAGGTTGAAAGTAGATCTGTACTTTAGTAATTTGCTCTGGCGCCACTTGTGGCACCGGCGCCAGTGACCTCCAGCAGCTAACCTGGTGTGGGCAAGGTGGGTGGGTTTCCGGAGGAACCTGGAGGCAGGGCTTGGGTCCCAGGGATGGCAGAGGGGGCGGCGCGGCGAGGGTGTCCCTCCCACAGGCCTGGAGCCGGCGAGGTGACCTCCAGCAGCTGCCTTTTGAAATTTTATTGTGAATGCATCGAATCAATAAGTCATTTTGGGGTGAATTGCCACACATTACCCATGAAGATGACATGTCTCTCCATTTATTTAGGTTATCTTTAATTTATGTAGCAAAGTTGTTTGACTTTTAGTGGTGAGGTCTTGATTATCTTTGTTGAAATTATTCTTAAATATCATACTTTGTAACATGATAAAACAAGATTTTAGACATTTTACGTTCCATTTTTATAATGTTTTAGAGTATAATTGACTTGTTATATATTACCTTTGTATTGTACAACATTGCTAGATTTATTTACTATTTTTGTTACTTGGAATACTTACTAAGATTTTCTGTGTAAACAATTCCTTCTTTTATAAATAGGAACAAATTTAATTCTTTTCATATATCTTTTTAAAAAACTTTATTGTAATGACTAGGTTCTCCAGGATAATGTGGCACAAATGTGATGAAAGTGGGTTCATCTTTCCTTTATCACTTTTACATGTGATGCTAGATACATAATCTGAATTCCTTAAAAGATAACTATTCTATTCTTGCCTTGTTAGTATAGTTTGTAAAGTCATACACCTGGGGGGCATCAGATGCTCTGATTGATGAAGTGACTGGTAGATTAAATTAGGGAAAAGTTTACATCTATATTAAATCTAATGAGTTTAAGGAAAGGGAAGGAATCTGTGAACTGAGAACTTAGTACTGAAGACCACTCCCATTTGTTGTCATTTCATCAAGCAATTCTTTTGCTCTTGCTTTCATCTTACAAACCTTTGAAAGTGAGTGAAAGGAAGTCATTTCCTTGCAGTACAACCCATGTTGTCTTGAAGGTGTTGAACAAAAGGGGTGCCAAATAAATGCCTGAGGAGAACTGGTTAACAACCTCCTTTCATCACTCTTCAGTCCTGCAGGGCTTCTGAGCTACTGTGCTTTTAGCCCTTAAAAGTCTACACTGAGAATCTGGTTTACCATTATGGGTTTCTCCATTAAGTTTGCAGTTAAGGGTTGTTCCAAGGCACCACAGACAAACAGCATGAAACAACCACTTCTGTTCCTCTTCATTTTATTTCTCCTCCTATTTTGCCAACCAAAAATAACCCAGAGGTTTCCAGTTCTTTGATATTGCTAATGCTGGAGTCCATGTCTTCTTTCATTTCTAATCTTCCTTCAGGATCTATTAAGTGCAGGTCAAGGGAGTCATCTCTGTCATTCTGCTATTTGGCTATAATTGACAATCTTAGTCAATTTTTAGTTCTTAATTCTTAGTTTCCTTGTTTACAAAGGAAACAGTATTAATGCCTACCTTATAGAATTTAGAGGTCAAAGGAGAAAGTTCACATCAACTGGTATTGTCTGAAACAGTATAAAACTCAGTAAAAATTGTTATTATTCTTTTTTTCTGGGTTTACTTCCTCTTATCTAGTCTAGTTATTCTTTGATACATTTTTATAATATTGAATAATTTATTTATATATAAATTTCACATCTTTGTTATCTCTGGGGTTCATCCTCCCTATTCTTACTAGTGTCATAACCAATTAAGAAACATTGATCAGAATAAATTGAAAGCTAACATTATATAAATGACCTCCTTCTATGTTTATATCTGTTGGTACTTGCTGAGTGTTTTCATTCAACAGATTACTAAGCCACCGATTGTGCTTGTCTGAAAGCCTTTCATTGGTGGGATGAGGTCAATGCTGTGTTAAAATTCAAAAACTTTATTTCTAAACAGAGCTCTGCTCTTGTTTACCAGCATAGAAATATGGTCTAAAAATGAAAAGAAGTGGATCTGGCAAAAGTTTTTTCTTGTGTATTCATGTTTAAAACTGAAATAATGGGCTCTGTGAGCAAAGTGTTCATAAACTACCTTTTAAGTGTGAATTGGTAGTTGCAAATTGAAAATCATATCACCAGGCAATCAGTCACAGAACCACATTTTTTACACCAATATTGTTCATCATTTACTTGCTTATACCTTCATTTTAATCTTGGATCTTCAGAAATGAACATGAAAGGTTTAACACTCTCATAAGTAAGGACATTCAGTAGGGATGAAGATTATTTATTTTGGTTAGGGGATTTACATGCATTGAATGGAGCTAGTTCTTTCTTACATTTCTGTTCTAATTTAGACTTTCATGGTGAGCATAAAGAAAAATATCATTTCGCATTCAACTATAGTTCAAGCCACTCTGTTATTCAAGGGCAATGGTAAAAACAAAAAGTGGGGGAATCTTTAACTGTTTTGGAACTGGGCTTCCTTATGACACAATAAACCATTGGTTAGTAGAACATTTCAGTCTAGAATCCTCTTTCCTTAAATAATGCATTGGTCATTCTGTCTTACCTACAGCCATTTTTCAGGATCATACAAGCATGAATGACTACAATCTCTCCCCATTACACACGCACATGCACACGCACACACACGCACACACACACTCTCACACACACACACTTCTTTTGGCTCTATTTTTTTCCTTAAACACCTGGTCTGTTTCTCATATTATTCCACCTCCTAAACCTTGTCTACCAGAGGGAATCAACATGGGTTCATCTTTATTCAGTCACAATCAGCTTTGCTATATTTTCCCCTAAGAACAAAGGGTCCCTCTTGGCCTTGAATTTATACAACTGAAAGTGGCCCTTGCAATTGCTTCCACTCATCATGCTTTTCATCATTTCTTTACTCTTAAGTGGGTTGTTGTGTCTCACCAGTTATCTAATTTATATTCCTTTATGCGCATATCATTCACCACCCTTCTTTCTATCCTTAAACATATTTTAGGGTATAATGTGATTACTACCACATTTTCTAAAAGAAAAGATTGTTTCCACACTGTTACTTATTTTTATTTTATTCATTTATTTATGTCAGTACAAGAATAATGGTGTCATGAAAAGATTAATTCAAAGTCCTTCCATTAATGCTGACTTTTACATGACCTTCAACCATTAACCACTTTTAAAATAAATATTTATATGGCCATCTCACTTTGTCCTCTATGAAGGAGTAACAGTTCAGAATTAATGAGGAAATTTTAAAATTTGTAATCTATAAAGACATTTCTGTAGATTATACATTGAAATAAAGTAAAATGAAGTTGTCTTCTCATTTATTTTGTTCATCAATCATGTATACATAGACATACATATACACAACCACAAGACTGTACATCTTCTGAATTTTCTAATTTAAGGTAGACATAGGTAACTTCAGTGCTACAGAAGGGGAAGTGGATGTTGGTTGCCTTTTTTAGTCATTGTTCTACAGAGATCAAATTTATGGCAAACTCAGTCACCAGAAATAAAAATTCTTTATTGAAGTGAAGTTAGGAATCTAATGAATCAAATAAGAGTTCCAATATTAAGTCTTTGGGGGTCAATCATGATAATGCATACATTTTACCCTCAAGAGTTTCTTTGTTGGCAGTAAAGCATATGCCTTTGTGTCTAATTCTAAGCCTAGATCCACTGTGGTTAAAACTATAGCAGAGATATGAGATGAGGCATTTGTGGTGGTTAACTTGGCTAGATTGTGATCCCCATTTACTCATGAAATGCCTATCTAGTTGTCAGTAAAAAAGTATTTTGTAGAGGCACTTAATGATCATTATTATTTGACTTCAAATTGAGGAGATTATTCTAGATAATCTGGAAGAGCCCAATTCAAAAAATTGAAAGACTAAGATCAGAGATGAGGTTTCCTGGAAGAAAAAGAAATTCTGCCTTTGGGCTATAGTTTCATCTCTTGCTGGATTGTTCGTCTTCCCTTCCTAATGACCACCTATCCTGTAAATGAAAGACTTGAAAGGAATCCTCTAAAATGGATAAGTTCTTTGTTCTTTTTCTCTTTCTCTGCTCCATATCTCTCTAATTCTTTGTCACTCTCCATATATATTTTACTTGTTAAACCTTGGATTCTGGGTGGTAGATATTTTGAGCTATTCCTTAGAGGATAATTAGGATTTACCAGGTGATATCAAGACTATTGTACAATGAGAAGTTACAAAAGTTCTTACACTCCTGAGTTCCAAAATCAGCTTTACACTCCTTCAACTATGATTTATATCCCCATTTCTTCTTATACACACACTATACTTTCAATTATGATACCTATGATAATACTAATATTAACCATTTTTATCCACCTAATGAGGTCTAAGTTTGTCTTTTTTTGTTATTCTTGCCACAATTATTATCTATATTCTATAATCAACAAAATTGGGTCATTGGTATGTTAAGTACAGTCAAAGCTTCATTTTATGTTTTTGTAGGTTTATCAGCTCCATGGTCACTAGAGATAGGCATCCTGATGTAATAAGGGGTGATGAGTCCTTTGGCCTAAGGAAAAAGACAGGAAATCATAAAAATGACTACAAAACATTCTGTTGAACATGAGTGCTTCTGAAACTATTTCTGAGTAGTAACGAAAAATGTTAAAATCTGTATTTTATATTTAGAAATTTTTTGACTTTTGAATTTTTGTATTTTGTAAGGCTCTTCAGAGAAATATCTATAAATGCATAACATATATAAGGAGATATATTGTAAAGAACTGGATCATGAGATTATAGAAGCTGAGATGTTTTACCATCTCCTCTCTGAAAAGCTGGAGGCTCAGGAAAGCTAGTGGTGTGATTGAGTCCACAATGAAGGTCTGAAAAGTAGCAAAAATGATGGAAAGAGAAGGCTGCATTTCAACTCAGTCAAACAGAAAAAGCAGATTCATCCTTCTTTTGCAATCTTGTTTTATTTAATCCTTGACTGATTGAATGATGCCTATTCAGATCTAGAAAGGCAACTGCTTTTCATTTCATGTTGTCCATTCCATCCAGTTCTTCAGAACCACACATAACCCTCTATTAAGCCATGAGTAACCATTCAGGAGTTTCTGAGAAGGAAGGAAACATGGTGGGATTATCCATCTCCTGTGCTACTTTCAAAGTGTTTCTTTTTACCTTCAAGTTCATGATACAGGGACACCAAAATCTGGACCTCACAGATATTTATTTTATAGTTATCATATAACCAAACACTGGGGGAAGTCTGGGGAAGATGACCTAAAGTGATTTAACTAGTTTTTCATACTGTCAGAAGACATTCCTGTTGCAGAGATATAGGCAGGATCAAGTAGGCAGGACCTTGAAGGTACTGAAGTCAGTGAATGCATCTGGAATCTTCTGGAAACTTACTCATCGTAAGTTATAGCAGGTGTTTTTCAGTAGCATTGACTGGAAATAAGGTATTCTTTGTAATAGAGTGGATAAAGATCTTGTACTTGAAATCCCATCTTTAGACTAGTTCATAAAATATTAAGTATAAAAATCTAAAAAAAAATGACAACCTAGAGCAAGTTGTTGTGGAAAAAAACAGAGTATTCTGTACTTAAGAGCAACAGAACTTGGGAGATAGGAGTTGAGGAGTTTGCATTGTATTTAAATAGATATTCTTAGGATTGGAAATTTTCTATCAGAATCCCAGAAGATAATAATTTACATTTCTCTTAAATATAATTAATTCAAATATAGCTTTATTTTCTTTTAATTCTGGCTGTTTTCAATGTTTATTTTCTCTGTCTTCATAAAGACTCAAATTGAAGTACATTATTACATTATTTTTATAGGTTGGTCAATTGCACGAGGCAGACTATATCTATTGTTTTGCTGAAGATTCATTCATTTACTCATTCACTAAATATTCATTGAATAACTACTGCTTGACATTTTTATAAGTACTTTCATATGCACATGTGTATTCTTATATAGTATACATATATATAACATGTATACATATATATGTGTACATTATATTAGTAAACAAAATTAAAAGATATCGCTGTCCCCATGGCAAAGCCAGGTTAGTTATGTTTTACAGAATAAGTTATTGTGACAAAGCCTATTTTTGTCAAGATATAAAAATAGTGAAAGTAGAAAGGAAGGAGGGATGGAGGGAGGGATAAGTTCAGAGAGGTTACCTGGAGTAAGTTATATGGGGTAAGTTTCCTACTCTTACCCTAAAATGTTACTTATATGAAAGACATCCAGATTTCTAAAGCTATACCACCATATAATGTGGTATTAGATACTAAATGTGGCTAGAAATATGGGTATTTAGAATGATTTGTTTTCAATTCCAGTAATTATGGCAGGTTTAATGAGAAAATGTGAGGTTTTTTGAGTACAGTTGTGTATGTCCAGCACAAGTAAATTCTCCAAGGAAAAGTAGAAGAGTAGAAAAAAGGTTGGAGAGTGGAGAAAATAAAGCAATGTGTTGGTGAATAAAGAAATTTGAGCAAAGAGGAGAGAGCAAGATCCTGAAAAAATTAGCTGCAAAGTACTTATTAGTATCATGCTTTCTCCATTTCAGGTCAGAATATGGTAATGGAGTTTTGTTTAATATTTTTCCTCCCCTCCCTCTCAAGCCCTCAATTAGGTCTAGAGAAAGGAGCCAGTGCACCTTTAAAACTTTCCGCTTAATCACCTATAGCGAATGCTCATTTAATGATTGTCTTTTTTGTACCAAACAAGAAGTAACAATGCTTTTAGCAAAAGAAATGGAATGAGAAAGAAATTGCCTAATCAGCCCTGCTCACGCAGTGCTTTGTGAGAAAGATTATTGAATTTTCAGTCTCTGCAGAATTTTAATGAAGTTCCATCATGCTGGAAAATCCAGTCCTTTGTCAATAGAGTTCAATAACTCGGCCACCCATGTAATAAGATGTATCAGTTGAAATCTTTCACTCTGCTAAAGCCAGAGGCAAGTTAGAAATACCCTGGAAATATTAATGCACTATCCATGCTCACCACCATGCCTGGAACTTGAGCAGTCCTAGCTAACGTGCTATGATACAAATACTGTGAACACTGTATCTCTACAGCCTGACTTCATGCTAGGATGTTAACTGCAATTCCTGTGTGCTAGATTCTCTGCTAAGAGCTATTCATAGAATCTCTTTCTTACCTCATAGCTCTAGGAGGTGATTACTTCCATTACCTCTATTTTGCAGATGAGAAAAACAAAGTTGAGTGTAATAGAGTGACCTCACTGATTTAAATGTCCTAAACCTATGATTAGAGCAAAAGAGAACACACATGTACTTAAGTGAAGGATCTTGGAAATGGAAAGATTATTTGATTATTCAGGTGGCCTTCAAGTAATTGCAAGGGTCCTTATAAAGGTAAGCAGCAGCGTTGAGAGATAGAGAGCAGAGATATGACTATAAAAGCGAAGGCTAGAGTAGGTGCAGGAAAAGGTCAAAATCCTGCTCACCACTCAAGAAGGAAGAAGAAAGGCAACAGATTCTTCTCCGGAGCCTGCAGAAGGGACCAGCCCTACCAGCACCTTGATGGAAGCCAAGTGATGCTGATTTCAGTCTTCTAGTTTCCTGAACTGTAAGAAAACAAATATTGCTACCAAATGTGTAAATTGTTACAACAATAAGAGGAAACCAATACACCAAAGGTAGGAAGTTCCCATAAAATCACTCATTTAAAACAGGGTTTTTCAAGCTTAATACTTATTAACATTTTGGATGGGATTTCATTGTTATGGATGTTGCCCCTGCATTGTTAAATGTTTAACAGTGCTCCTGGTCTCTACTCATTAAATGTTAATAGCAGTCCCTTCCACTGGTAACAACCAGAAATACTTCCAAATATTTTCTCTGGGTAAAGGGGAAAGATTGTCCCAAACAGGAATCACTGATCAGCAGGGGTGGTTGAGTTAGGATTCAAGCTCACTTTCACTTTATCAAGACACATTTAATTATTACTGTCTACTGCTTCATCCCATGCAATTTTAATTGTTAATTAACAGATCTTGCTCCTGGGAGAACATAAGTCTCTATGTATTCCTAGAAATCCAGTTTCACGCCCTTGCAAATCTTTGTCAGTCAAATCATACTAGGTTTGGAAAGCCAGACAGACCTTTTTTTTTTTTCTTTTTTTTTTGGTGAAAGAAGGAGGCAGGAAGGGTCACTACTTGGCAAAGAGAGAAACTGAATTATGACACATTCCAGAAAATTCTCTACAATAAGTAGAACAACACAGAATATGCTCCATTAAATTTTTTTCCAATATGAAGTCAAGTTTTCCAAGTCCTTATGTGAATACCTCACTTAGGGACCAGGAATGAACTACCTGGTCAGAGCATAATCTTAGTTGAGGCGATGCTCTGAAGCTCAGAAGGACATCAAAGGAGGTGGCTGCACTGCTCACAGATGACTACTGTAATTATTTGAGTGACAATTCTTTCTTGCAGGGGATTTCATTGTTATGGATGCTTTCCCTGCATTGGAACATGTTGATCAGTGTTACTGGTCTCTACTCATTAGATGCTAATGCATCTCCTTTCATTGGTAACAACCAGAAATGCCTCCAAATAATGTCTTTTGGTCAAGGTTGGGGGTTAGGGGGGGACAGTGACCCCAACAAGAATCATTGATCTATGGGATGATACTCTTCATTCTTTATTCCTTCACTTTCAGCTATCATTTCTGCCTCAACTGGTGGTTTGCTGGTGGTGTGACCCAAATTCCCATGACTGATTCCAAATGCCTTGTCACCCACCATGTAGTTTTGGGGTCTAGGTTACTTTACCTGACCAATTACAGTAATAGGTTGAGTGACAATTCTTTCTTGGAGGGTAATTTAGCAAGAGTGTTCTATATCTACCAACATCCATCCACTGTGTTGTTCAGATTCAAGATTCAGTTTGGAGCACATCATCTAAACTCTGAGAGCTTATCTTACAAGTAAACTTAGAAGATGGAGTCAAGTAGGACCAGCTTCCACTATTCATTTGCTTTTGAGTGTACAAATGATACTTGTCATTCTCTCCTTCACTCTCCATTCTCTATTCCTTCACTTTTAACCTTCATTTCTGCTGCAATTGGTGGTTTTCCTGGTAGTGTGATTCAAGTTCCCATTCCTGATTCCAAATGCTTTGTCACCATGTGCTTTTGAAGTCGAGGTTCAAAGTCTAGGTACCTGACCCAGTAATAATTGTGGAAGTAATTACCAAGACACACAAAAGAGAATTAGCTGGTTCCCACTGTGTAACCACAGGATAACTTTTCCTAATGGCCTATTGTCTTCCTTAAGGCCTATTGTCTGTGTAACAATGGATTCTCCACTTCTTACCTGTTGACTCTGATTACATGATTTAGGGAATCCAAAGAGCCTAGGTCAGTCATATTTTTAATTTAGTGGGATCCTGGCAAAACGGTGCTCATTCTGAGGACCAGAGATTTTAAGCCATGAGGATGACAAATACAAAGTCCCTCAATGGGACATTTTAAGTAACTCTAAGTGAGACCATACAGTCTACTACCATACCATCGTCTTTGAGGGCTACCTCCTAACTGGGGCTCTGCATGTACTTTCTGTAGATTGTTCTATCAATCTGGCACCTTCCAGACTGTGAACACTCTGTTGCTCTACCTTTTTTTCAGCATCACCAGTTACTGAGCAAGGTGTAATTATAAACCAAGTGTCATTATTTTTACTTGATTAATCAGAAACATTTCTGAGGGATTTCAAAGAAAATTAGACTTCTAAGTCTTCTTTTATCATCATGGTCATTGTCCATTCTATGTACCCAAATGATTCTCTAAGTGAAAGCTTCTTCTATACCTCTCTGTTCATTATCTTCCGCTGAAATGTCCTCCCACTTTTCTTCCTGGTAGATTTTATCCATTTTTCAGAACTTGTTTTGGCTTGCTGTCCTTCTTTCCCTTGAGATCAAGTGGTGTATTCTTTCTTGCCTGATTATATTTCCTTTCCCATATACTTCTATTGTTTTCCACCTATCTTCTTTTTACTTTTATATCAAGATTTACAGCAAGGCATACTCATCCATCCCAAAATAGCTACTTCTGAGACTACAATTGGCTTTTTGATCTCACCTTCAACAAATGACCTAGAACAATTATTTGTATGCTCTGTATTTTAGCACTTGGTTTTAGATTGCATTCTATTTTCTGTTTCTAATTTCTGTGCCCCAGATTATACTAAATGACTTTAGAGAGGAACTTCACTATTCCTTGGAATATCTCACATAGTATGAAGCTCTGCAGCAATGTTTTTTTGATTATTGAGATTCACATTTGTTTAGAATCTTCCAGAAGATTTCTTCATTTTTATAAGTATTTGTTCTCATAGTTAGGTTCTGTAACAGTAAATTTTGTATGGTATTGCATTTTTACTATGTGATTTTCTTAAATGAAATAAATGTGATTTTTCAAGAGAAAAAAAGCTCATGGAATAATTAGTACTCTATGCAGGACTAATTCATTAAACCAGCAGCTGTGGATTTCTTCATTACAGAAAAAAAGGGGGGAGGAAGACAAAAAAAGAAAGAAAAAGAAAATGAAAAGTGATCTTGGGAGCTTTATTCCATTACCACCAGTTTATTGTTCTCTGTAAATCAAAACATACCACATGGTGCTGACTCCTGAAAATTCCCAGAAGCTCTGTAGTAAAAATACTACAATGGAGATATGAAATTCATGGTGTAAAGTGGAAAAAGACAACCCAGATTCAAATATCAGGAACAAATTGGATTAGAATTGCTACAAATAAACAATTTTAATTTTCATTGCTTATAAATGGTAATGATTTTATAGACATTTTTAATTCGATTGTTAGATGAGTCCTTAATATATTAAGCATGTAATGGGAAAATTTGTATTGTATTAAAGTTACAATGGATCATGGGTAGAGAAACCAGGGAGCACCCCAAGAGAGGAGGTTGTTATAATGATCTAGGTTGAAGTTAATATGACCTGAACCAGGATAATAATACCAGAGAGATCACCATAAAACATTTATAAGACTAAGTGATTCATGGACATGGAAAATGAAAGATTCAGTTTTCAAACCTAGGAATTTGGAAGCATGATAGCAACAGTTTTGGAAATTAGAGAAAAGAGGGAGAAGAAGCATTGCTAGTTGAAATATCACCACTGTATTTTGTTAACCCAAAGATGCTGAACAACTGGGATTTATATACATTTGAATTAGTTGTCAAAAGATCCTATACTCAAGAAGAATCCTGGACTCAAAGTTCTGTACTCTTTACTGACACATTCTTCTTCATCTGAAAAATATATAGTGAACGACATATGCTCTGGCCTCTTTGAGAGGACATGATATATATGATTAAATGATAACTGACTCAGAATATAATGCAATAATCTCCTAAACAATATTATTCAAAATGAGTACTGAGTCTGTTCAAGTCAGTGATTTATAAATTTTTAGGAATAGAAAATGCCTTGAAATTAAAGTTCAGAGTCTTCTGTTAAAACCAAATACCACCACAAGTGTGATGTCAGCCATTTATATGTTAAGGTAAATTTGCAAATAAAAATGAAGAGCAAGAGTAAGAGTCTAGGAAGCACAGCAGCATCTTCAAGTTTCACAAAGTTTAGTGTTGACCTATCCAAATACAGACAGTTCTTTAACTGTGACAGGCATGTAATGTAAGAAAAAGGCAGTTTGCAAAGTTTAGTCTTCGATATGGAAAAAAATAGTTATGTGAGAATTCACTGAAAAATTTTTAATGAAAAGAATAATTTATCCTTAGTCTGCTCTCTTAAAACCAAGACCACTGGGTTTACTTCTTTCCCTTCCCTTTTGAAAGACCATAGGTCTTCCTAAGAAAGGGGCAAAGAATCAGTGCTCTGGCTTAAGTAGATGCTAAGCAATTATCTCAGTTTGCACAAGGTGGAGAAGATTCCTGAGTTACAAGACTTTCATTTTTTTAAATCAGAATATCTTGGTCAAATTGGGAAGAGTTGTTACCCTAGAGCCTCAAAATAACAGTAAGCAAGTATCCACGAGCCATATCTTGACAGCTAAAGGAAACAACTATCTTGTTCTGAAATAGTTCTTATGGTTCCTGGGGCTGACTTCCTGCCAGAAATTGACAGTAGGCCGATCTCCAGATAGCCATGGCAACCTTGGATGATCCATATATGGGCAAAAGAATTTGTCCTTCTTGAGCTCTCTTACTAGAGGCATAGTTTTTGAGTCAGGAGATTTGGAGAAGTTGTTCATAAGTTAGTTTAAGCTTACACCAACTCCTGGTCATTTGCTACCTGGTGTTCCACATGATTTTAAATCCTTAAGTGAAATAAACTAGTGTACATTGAGCAGATGTGAAAGGACCATTGTATTTTCAGGAGAAAATAACAAAAATTCATTGCGACTGGCTAAGAGAAAAAGCAATTTACATAGCACATCTAGGGTAAATGAGTTGGTCAGGCTTTTTCCTCCTTTAGTCACTACGGCCAGTACCCATGGTATTGTGCCCTCCCCATGGTTGTATGCCTTGGTTTAGTGGATGTGCTCATGTGTGAATGGGCTCACCTGGCCCTGGTAAGGAGATAAAGTGCAGCATCACCCCAGATTGAGAGAGAACAGCAGAGAGAGGTAAGTGCAACAAAGAGAGAATATGAAGAAAATTCCAGAGAGAGAGAGAGAGAGAGAGAGAGAGAGAGAGAGAGAGGAGATCAGAGAAAGAGCATGAAGATTTCTTGGGGGCTAGAGGGTCACCTGCTTCCCAGCTGCCACCCCATCCACCAACCCTGGTCTTGCCCAATCTGGTGTGTCTGTGTAACTGCCAGAACCAATAAAGAACCTACCAAGAGCTTGATGCCTGTACTACAACTGGCATTATAAACAGGATGGAAGACACACAGTAAGTAGGTCACTAGGATACTTTATTTATTCAAATAACAGGAGGGTAGAGAAATCTATGACTATGTCATGAATAGCTGAATATCAGTTCTTCTAACAACCATTTCACCTCTGCTTCTTGCTTCACACAACTTTGTCCTCTGCCACACAGACTAGATTTCATCACATGAAGGAAACATGCGTATCAATGGCCCCTTTTTGAGGAAGCCCACTCAGGTACAGGGCAGGTTCACTATCGATTCAGGCAGATGCATCATGAGAGTCCCAGAATCCTTGGTGGATTTTGCAGGTTTTAACCCTCTCTCGGGGAACACTAGGGCCACTTGGCAAGGAGACTAGGTCAACTGTATGGCAAAAGAAAGGCTAAGCAGGCAAGCAAGGCAGGACAGGGGTACTGGGAAGCAGGCAGGCAACCAAGCCTCCCAGACCCCTATATCCTTTATACTTTCTCTGTGCTCTCTGGCATTCTCTCTCATCGTTTTTGTATCTCTGATGCTGCTGCTGCCTCCGCTTTTATCCCTGCTTCTGGGCTCAGGTGTGCACACTTACATTGCACGCCCATGCTTTTTGGGCTCAGGTGTCCACAATTACAGTGCATGTGCCTGTGTACATACTCCCAAGTCCTTTTGTATGAACACAATCAAGGCTGCAGTTAGTAGCCACAGAGGCCACAGGCACAAAACAGCTGATTAATTGATTTAGCCTACACTCCTATATTTCAAGCTTTGGGAATCTTGCACCTGAGAGAAAGAGTCTTAATCTTTTTATCTTGAGAGAGAGAGAGAGAGAGAGAGATGGAGAGAGAGACATGGAGAGAGAAAAGGGAAGCAGGAAAGGAGGGAAGGGAGGAGTCCCAAGGATATGCTCTGATTATCAGGGTACAGAGTGTAGTCTTGGACATGTCACCTGTGATAATGACCTGTATAATCATAATAATATTGCATGAGCTGAATGGTGGATTTTCTAGAAAGTGTGGCATAATAAGTGAAGAGATAGAATGTAGGATGTGTTTCAAAACTTTTAATTGTGTGAGCCTGGAAAAACGATGCTCCAGAGTAATGTCCCCAGGCCAGCAGCATCAGTATCACCTGGGAAAGTGTGGTTGGCATACAAATCTTTGCTTTCACTTAAGACATAATGGTGAGAAATTGGCTGGAGGGGGTAGGGTCCAACCATCTGTTTTAATAAGCCCTTCAGGTGATTCTTATGTTCATCAAATTTTGTAAACTACAACTTTAGAAAATGAGAGCTACTTTCTAGTCATTGAAAACATTTTTGAGAGGTTTTGGTGCCCCTGACATAGAAAATTAAAGAAATATCCCTCATTTGCTACAACCACTCCCCACCCAGCCCTCTTACCAGAAGCCAGGACAGCAGGTGCTTGATAACATCATTTTGTTCAAGATCTTTTGTTATAACCCTGATGAAGAAAACGTAATCAATGCCCAGTTGTGACACTGTCTTGCAAACCGCATGTTCTTTCCATGTGAGAGTGAGTTTCTTGCAGGATTTCCACTTTCTCCCATTTCCCAGAGATGTGATGAGCATGTGAGATGCAGTGATATGTCCCAGTTGTGCCAGTTTGTGTGTGTGTGTGTGTTTGTGTGCATGTGCACCCTGCAATGGAAGGTTATCCATTCCCAGCTGGTTTTCGTTTTGTACCCAGAGCTTCCAATAGGCTTCAGTCACCTGTAATATAGATCCACAATAAACATGTTAGAAAATGAAGTAATGAGTGAATATAAATTATTGTCTACTATGTGAAATGTTCTATGTCTTTAGTTAGATATTTAGTGATGTTTTTGTGACCAGTAATATGCCATTGGAACTGAATTCTTGTTTGTATCAATTAACCTAGAGTAAAGTCAATTAACCTATGGTAAAATGAGTTTTGTGATACATCATTTCCTTTAAAGTCAGTTTCCAAGAACCTACCAGGACATTTAGTGAGTACTTATTGGGAGCTATAAAATTCCTTTCTGGGCCTGGTATCTAAGTGTCCTTTCTAAGTAAACAGCAAACCCTAAATTTACTAGGACTCACAAGAAATAAATTGTCCTGTCTAATGGATTCCTGGACAATGAAGAGTTAAACAACAAGACAAGATGCATTTTAGATTTTCAGCAAACTGCAAACAAAAGTGTTTGTATTTGCTTGCTCACTTTACCATCTCATTGAAATGAATCCAAGGAATCTTTTATATGAACAGGTGCTGTTGATCTTCTCATTATATTATTTCAAGTATTACTGATTGTTTTATGGTAATGAAGAAATATTTGATAAAAACTTGTCCTTTAATCAATCATATTCTTTTTTTCCTTGGCTCCAAGCCAAGCACAAGGCAATACAAGTTATTTGATTGTCCTCTTTGAGCTAAGCTATGCCCAATGGAATTATCTGGAAGCAAAGATGGTCAAGTGACCTGACTTGCAACTGTAGCAGAACCATGATTATTATTTCATGTAGGTCACTAGTTTTTTTTGACCATTTAACAATTTAAGTTGAACTTTAATGCCAATTTTATTTACAAAGGACTTAAGAATTTTGCTTAGTATTTACAAAATTTCATTTTCATGTTAAGATTCTGTGCTGTTTCAAATTCCCGCAACATTTTTATTATTAATTTGAGAACAGATTGTGTCTTATATTCTGATTCTCCCATTTTCTGTGATATTAGGCAAGTTATTTATTTTTAAACACTGGTTCTACTTATGAAACTCCTTATCACTAAGCCATGTACTTTGTAGGGTTGCTGTGACAATTAAATGAGGTCACACAGTCATATCCTTTATATAGCAATGCCTGGTGTATTATAAGGGTTCCAATAAATGCTAGCTATTATTAGCTATCCCTTTTGAGAGATGCTGCTTTGCTTCCCTTGATCTTCCATCAATAAGCCTAGTCAAAGACTTGCTGTTTTCATTTGTACCTTGTGAAAAGAAGAAAATAAATATCTAGGGGAGAGGGGAGATTATTTAGAGTCTCCCTAAAATAGCTTATCACATTACCTAATGACAAATGACATGGAGAATATATACAAGGTTTATAATCCTACCAATTAGTAAACATATCCTGACCTGAAAACAAGAAATACAAAAGCCATGATGTTTTTAAGAACTACCTATAACAGACATCATAATTTCTCATGCACTGAGTTTAGGATCATTGACTAAACAATAATGTAGAGAGAAGTACTCCTTTGTAAGGGTGTAAACTTTAGTTGCTAGAGAAACTAAACTAGCAGTTCTTGCAGAACTTGCCTCTGACTTTTCTTCTTTGCCAAAAGATGGTATAAAATGAACTCGTAACAATCAATTTAAACTTTTGTATACCACTATGCTATAAAGCTTAGCTATAATCACATCAATTAATATGTTTTCTTGATATCAGAAATCCTGGGTCTTGGGGAAAGTGAAAGCCATCTTTAGGCCTTATTTGTCCAAGTTCTTATTCAACAAATTTTATACAGAGTTATTTTCATTGCTGAAACTGGGAGAAAGTACAGGTCAGTCAAATATAGCAGCTGATGTATTGCTGTACAATGATACTGCATAACAGTTTAAACAGCACACAAAACCTGATTCCAGTTCTCCCTGCACTGGGAGTTTCAGGTAGATTGAATATAATTCATTTCTTTGGAGCCAGGCCAAGGGTCTAGGTTATAAGCATTTCGTTTTGGGCAATTGGTACTAAGGGACCTTTAATGACTAAATGTGCTCAGTGCCCAAATTCTTGATTTTTCATAGCAGCTTGGAAGAAAGTAACTTCAAATTATATGATTTGTCACTCTGCTCCCAAGCAGAGCAGGACAGAGAGCACTCTTGTCAGTTTTGATATAAAATATGGAATTTTTGAGACAAGTAGATGATACATATTAGTGGGTAGAGTCATAAAGGTCACTGTTTGTCCTTCACCTATATTCAAGCAATGCAATCTCCAATTCAAGCAATGCAAAATAAGACCTATGAAGGAAAAAAATAATGGGAAGAAAAGTTACTTTTTAGGCATGAGTTAAGTAGATTATACCATTTTTGAAAAGACATTTGGTTTGTTTTACAGCTGCTAAACTAAATATGAGTATAGATCAAAATGTCTGACTTTCTCTTCTTTTCCTTAGCTGAACCTAGAATATAGTGTGTCTGCTTTTACAGTGTTGCAGTCAGAACAAAGGAACAGATACATCTGCAGTGATTTTTTTTCTAACTATAGAAATCAGACAAGTCCTTTGGGTGCTTGCTTCTTTGTTTGAAGACCACAGCAGACAATTTGGACAGTAATCTAAGGAAATTGTCTATTCAGGAAATTAAATTATTCAATGAATCTAACATATCTTAGCTTTGTGATGTTCCTTAAGTCATTCCCAAGTTAAGATATACCTTGGAGTGCTTAACAATCTAAAATAGGAGTCAAAATAACAGATAAAACAGATGTTTATGTGCCCCCATTACCTTCAAATAAGTAAAATCCTGTTCCTGCCTTGAAGAAGAATCCAGAAAGGAAATTAATATACATAGCCCATTTCCCCCCAAATGAACAAAACCTAAAACTAAAGGTACAATATGAAAAATATCATGACATATACAGGGGGATAAAGTAAAATGATCTGAAAGAGGAAGAACTCAGTTAGTGATTGGGGAGACTAGGAAGATGAAACTTGAGAGATAGTTTGGATTTCTATTGTAGGAAGTCAGCTCTCATTTCAGGTAGAAATCAAAGAAAAATGACTGAGAATGTTCAGATGTTCAAGAAAGGTCAGTTTGGTTGAATATTTGGATAATTCCATACAAGATAAAAGCAAATTGTATGAGTGACTGGGTTTTGGAGCATCTTTCATGCTAGACTAAGACTATGGGAAGTCATGAAGGTTGTGGAAGCGTTTTATGTGCTTTCTACTAGAGACAATGGCAGTAGGATGAGACAGGGTAGAGAGAACTTGGAACTTAATGATTTGGGTTGGTTTGAGTGTGTTTAGTGAAGATAGTAGGAAGACTTTATGGTTCAGCTTTACATTAATCATAAAAATGAACCCATTTTTAGATTCAACTTTCACTGTTTTTAATAACATACCTTGATAATTCCCCTAAGGAGATACATTCGTTGCTCTGGTTATTTCAATTAATTTAAGACTGGTAGAAGAGTTTATTGACAACATTTTTAAAAACATCTTAGTTATTAAAATTGTTTGGCTTATAAACTAGAAGTATTATTCTTATGATGCTTTGTTTACATCACCTTGACTTGTTGCTTTATTAACTGAGTTGTGTGTTACTTTGCGATTGCTAGATGAGTTTTGCTATTGTTGTTCTTCTTTCAGTCAACAAAATAGTGTGATTAATACAACCATCACCAACTTCATGATCAGAAATCCATGAGATGTCTAGTAGAGATTTTAGTTTAAGAAGCCTATGGTGGGTGTCTGTTTTCCCCCCCCCTCCATTCTTCCCATTTTAATGGACCCAAAGAAAAATGTTATAGCTATGGAAACTTTTAGCAAAAGAAAAGCAAGAAGTACTCACAAATTAAATTCATTTCTCTTAGACTCCTACTCAGTGCTGTGCTGGATGTTATCAAAGTGGCAGCTCTGTAGTAAACAATGAAATGGAAAAGAAAAAGAAAGGGAACTGGAGGAGTCTAACAAGTACCTCTAAAATACCCCAATCATACAAAATTATTCCTGAGGCTAAAAAACACCATATGTGTTCTCCCTCTCAGTGAATGAAGTGAGGATAACAAAGTGCTATGTTTTAAATAGTCATGTTCCATAGGAGCTGAAGGCTTTCAAAATACATGTTCATGATTAGTCCTGTGGGGAAAAAAAAATAAAAAAATAAAAAGGTCAGTTTTGGTAGGGACATTTATTTAGTCAGAATAAAGTAATAAAGTTCTATCATAGGCTATTTTATAAATTTATTTCACAGAAGGAAACCACAAATGCCATCATTCAATCCTCACCATCTTTCAGATAGTTAGTATGCTAAGAACTTTACATCTATATACCTATATACTTCCTTTTACCATCATCATCATCATCAAAATTAGCTATAGTTAAAATGGTTATTTTTGCTTTTGAAATTTCAAATGATTCATTAAATATTTTATAAAATAAAATTAATTGGACTTCTAATATTTGATAAATTAAAAGCTTAGATAAACAGATGACCTGCTCTTATGTGTAATTTGGACAATGCTATATCAGAAGCTAGTTAGCTTTATGTATTGAAATTCTGAAGACCATATCACACAACTGAGTTCATCTTTGAGCTAAGGGCTTTATGGAATTGTTTCATATCATCTTCAGCATTATCTTGGGAAATGTTTTTATTCTGATTTTACAGAAGAGGAAATTAAACTCCCTCAGAACGTTAACTCTGAAAATCATTTACTCTAACCCATTCATGGGGATTGTGGAACCTAGACAAGGATTTGAGAGCTTCATGACACAGGGAAATATATTTAATAATTTAATTCATAGTGGTAAACAAATATAGCCCATACTGCTACCATAACATATCAATTTTTATAAAAACAAAATTGAAAAATAAAAAAATAAAAAAATTGAAAAATACAAAGTGGTGTTTTTAATAGCACTGAAAGTTGACAAAATATTTAAGATGATCAAATTCAATTATTAATGGTATATTTACATATATTTGATCTCTGGGCCAAAAATAGCATAAGTAATGACATTAAAAAACAAATACTAATTGCAAGAACATGGAAGCAACCAAATGCCCCAAAACAGATGACTGGATGAAAAAAATGTGGTACATATACACAATGGAATATTACTCATCAATTAAAAATGACAAATTTGACAATTTTATAACAACATGGATGTACTTAGAAGGAATCATATTAGCAGAAATAAGTCAAGAAGAAAAAGACAGAAACCAAATGACTTCACTAACATAAGGGATACAGTGAAAAAATAAACAAAAGACTT
>PVHY01023628.1:0-20699 GCA_004024945.1 Uropsilus gracilis
GTGAGGGGTCGTGTCCAAAGTCACGTGAGGGCTCGTGTCCAAGGTCACGTGAGGGGTCGTCTCCAAGTTGCTGGTTTTGTTCCACCGAAATGTTCTCCTTCAGACTCGCCTCTTCTTGATATTGGGTGCAAAAGGGACAAAAGTGGCCAACTAGCAAGTCATAGGAAAAATACCTTTTAATATGCGGTCTCTGCCACCAGCTTTGCTACCAGGTTCGTCTCACCTGCGCGAAGCAGTTGCCAAAGTCACAAAGCAGTTTCACCACAGGGTTTTATTTACAAGGAAATTAACCAGGAAAACACAAGTCCTCACAGCCACACATGGCCGTTATCTGACCCCAGGCACCATTCTCAGTCCCAAAGGTCCCAAAGACACATGTCCACCATGGCGCCCTTTGCCCCTCCAAGTCTGAGGCAGGCATTCTGCCAAGTCCAGACTTTTTTGGTGTTTTCTCTCTACTTCTCGCCCCAGTGTTCTGAGCGGCTCCACTTCTCCAAGGCTCTTTAAACTTCATCCACAATGGCTGATGCACAGATCAGCTTTCCCCATCCCTGGCATCTCCAGGGACCAACTCGCTAGGCCGCCTTGCTGCGGTGCCACACGCTCCACACCGGCCACTCTTCCGCCGGCCACCATGGCTCCTCACCACCTCCAGCTCCCTCTTCAGGGTCTTCCCCTGGCCAGGCCACATGGGGCTCTTCTCTCAGTCTACCATTCTCCACTCCTTCCTTTTCTTTTTCCTTTTCCTCCTATCCTTGCTCCTTCCTTTAATTTGCCTTTTGGCGCTTCTCCCACGTCTTCCTCCTAGACCCCACCCACGAGGGCATTTTGGCGCTAATAGAGTTGTCACCTGCGTCACTCACAGCCCTGAGTCAATCTCTCACCCTGACTGTCCTGAGCTCCCCGATGGCTCTTGAAACACGAGCAGCTGAACTGAGATCAAAGAACACACATGCAGAGGAGTTGGAGGGGGGCACAGTGATGGATGCGGGGCTTGCGAGGGGGACAAGCTGCCCAAGAGACGTTGCAGAGGCCGAGTGGGGAGGAGATGAACACACAGGACGCTCAGCCTCGTGTCGGAGAAGAAACCGAGGCGACAAAACCTCCGGCTTCTCGCTGCAAAGTCAATGCTCTTCCTCAGTACTGATGCGCAGCAGAGACATGGCAGAGACGGGATGACCCTCAGGGCAGCCAGCCCACCAGCGCACCCTCGTCCTCATCAGCGCAGGCCGCAGCTTACATCGTGAACAACATGCTTTTTAGAGCCCGCATTTCGCCATGGACTCAAAAGCCCAAATCCAGCCTCCTCTGCTGGGGAGGTGAGAACATCTCCCGCTCTAGAGTGAGGGACGCAGCTGTCGCTGAAGCCACGTCTGGTCAGCACAGAAACGCTCTGGAGAAGAACGTAGCCACAGGGGTGACCAGGGCTGGGATGGGCTCCCGGCTGGTCTGTTCTTCCCAGAGTGACAACAAGCTAAGCATGAGACACCCAAGCACCAGCGAGGTTCTCACTGCCGGGTCCAACGACACCTTGGGATCTGGAGCTGGAAGATCCAGGGCTGAGACTGGCCCGCACGAGGCCACCACCACGTGTGGACGTTCTGTTGGCAGCGGAGGCTGAAACTCCCGGAGATGCCTTTGTCCCTTGGAGCTTCCCGGCGACATGAAAGAGGGAAGCTAAACCTGAGAATCCGCTGCAGATCTGCCTTTGCAAGATAGGGCGGCGGGCGGCTGGGGACCCCTGGCTGGTGGCTGCAGTGGTGGGTGTGTGTGGCGAGGCCGTACCGCTCAGGGGTCATCAGCGAGACACAAGAGGCGCCGGGGATGCCAGGTTATTTTTTTTGCTAAGTGTGCAGGACCAGGGCCCTGGCAGAGAGCTGGGCCCAAGAGATCAGAACTCCAGCAAGAGCTCCAATTCTGCAGCATCGGAGTGATTCCAGCTCAAAATAAGGAGCCCGGATGCAGGTCAGATGGTGGTTATCTGATGAGAAGTGGATGCGCTTACAAACCAAATCTTGTCTCGACCGTGACACGGTTTCCCCACATCCCTGGCAGCAGTGTGACGATCACCTGCCACTTGCGGCCCCCTACTCCTGCCCCAGCCCCAGCCCCTGGCCCTACCTTTCCTGGACATGGCCATGCATTTCCCACCCAGCTGAGTCCTCGCTCAGGCAGCCTCATGAATGGCTGTCCTGTACGGCTCTCATCTGGTTCCCGGCTTTGCCGAGTCCTCGTTGTATTACACGCTGACGGCAGAAGCTGTGGCTGGATTGACGAAATAATTATGTAAATAATGGCAGACGTCTAAGGAAGACTAATGGCTGAAAAAGCTGAATAACATTAAAAAGTTAATATATTTAATGTTAACCTTTGTCTCTTTTGGTAATAACTCAAGTCTAGGAAGACGGTTGTAGAAAGCAGAGTCATATTAAAGCAAAGAGAAGGACGTCATGGCAATAAATGAATCCCCAGTTTTCCGGGAAATTGGCAGGATATTATTCTACTTTCACACTAAAAGCTAAACACGAGATTTGATGAATCATGAGTGCCGCGATTCTTTGTGGAATTGAACTTACCTCGAAGATGGAGAGCTTTGTTTCTCATGATTTATTTGAATCAAAAACACCTCAGCATAAAACTAAGAAAGAAAACATGCTCTAATCGAGTCATAATAATTTAAAAATCAAAATATAAGAGATTTAGTTGGATTTTTAACAGACATAAGCAATTTACTAAATCTTTCCAGCAGTGAATTTTATATAATAACAGATAGATTACAGCCCCCCCCCCAAATATATTAGAGACCAGTGATAGCACTGTAATAGATTAGAGACCAGTGCAGAATGATGTTAGCCGGCTCAAGGTCATCATCCTTCTCTTAATTTCACAGGTGAATGATGATTTTGGGGAGAGAAGGAAAGGTGAAGGTGTTAGTTTAGAAAAGCAATGATCTCCAGAAAAGTTCTGAGTTCTTTGAGCAAATAAGTTGATCTTGGCATGGGAAAAGTTTTGTTTTCTCCTACATTTCCTTTAGGTAGGATTTGAAATTATGGAAGGAAGGAAGGAAGGAGGGAGGGAGAGAAGGAAGGAAGGAGGGAGGGAGGAGGGAGGGAGGAAGGAATGAAGGAAGGGGGAAAGAATGAAAGAAGGGGGAAGGAAGGAAGGAAGAAGGAAGGAAGGAAGGAGGAAATAAAGAAAGAAGGGGGAAGGAAGGAAGGAGAGGGGGAAGGAAGGAGGGAGAGAAGAAGGGAGAAGAGAAGGAGGAAAACACCTGAAGATGAGGAGTGTATTTTTTCTCATCCAGGAAGCTGCTCCTTACTGAAGGCTATGCACAGCCTTCCCAGAACATCCACAGATGCCTTTTGTTTCTGCATTCCTGCCAATGCAAGTTGACTCAGAGGGCTGGTGACATTCTAACAAAGAACTGTGCAAAGTTCTATTTTTCTACCCCATCCATAACATGAGACAGAAGTCACTATACAAGTTCATTCACAGCTACAATTCTCTTATGCCAGTTAATAAGATATTTTGGATCTCCATAAATCACCCAGCTTTTGATCAAAACCAGTCCATAGTCTACTGCTCACGCGACTGAAGATGTATCTCTCCTGATGTTTGGTGATAAAATATTTGTGGGATTGCAGAAAAAGATTTGTTTTAAGCTTTGTGTTCTAGAGGTTAAAGAAAAGGGGAATCAATCTCTATAAACAACAAAATATAGAATGTTGCAGGGATCCCACCAGCTTCTGAGTTTTGAGGAACATGTTGTCTCTCTTTAGACTCTTACATTCATCCAAAGACAAGCAAATGATGTGAAAGGAGACATTCAAAATCTTACTTGATTTGCTCACTGTTGAGGATCCAGACAAGTAATACATGGATGGCACACCTCTAGGAAAAACAGGGAACATATGACTTACTGTGACACTCTTTCCAGTAAGAGTCGTATTGTCATGCAGGCTTCACAAGGAGAGCATTCAGTTATTATTCCCCAAACGCATTACATGGCTCTGCTCGATGCGGCTAGCTTGAATGCATATTGCTCCCTGGAAAGAACTTACAATTCCCTTTACAATGCATTTACAGTTGATTAAAGAATGGATTTGCAATTCAGAGTCTATAATTAGAGCAAAGGGTCTCTATAATTTTCGTTACCCTTATCCACTAATGATGATGTTATGGAGATTAGCCACTATTATAAGGACCCACGACCACTAAAATGATTACTGTAAAACATGCATGAGGTTTAGTAGCCCATTCTTTGCCACAGGAAGCCTATTATAAACAGGGTGTTATACAAGGCCACTAGACAGGAAGAATGAGATTAACAATTAACACCTTGCTCAAAGGATTAGTATATCTCTTATGCTGTGATGACTTGGGTTCTAATTAAAACTCTCAGAGGTGTGTGTGTGTGTATATATGTGTGTGTGTGTGCGTGTACTCGTGTGTATACGTTATTTATCTGGTGCTTACTGTTTCTTGTAGTTCTAGAAAAAAATGGATTTGCTCATGACAGAAGTTGATAGCCAACATTTTTATGAGCAGGGATTTCTCATGATCTTTAACCAGAAACCCCACAGTGCATGTTAGAAAGGCATCAAACTTGGTGAAGGTATTTGGCTATTAGGTTTTTCGTGCACAATGTGATTCAGCATCAACTTTGGCAGACATTTTTGTGGGATTCTGAGGCTGATTAGACTCCCTAGCACTTAATAGGCAGGAAACAGAGTCTCCATTTGTTCAAAAAATAGTTCATCCCCATTAGATTTCTGGTTGGAAAACCAACATGGGGCTGTGGGAAAAAATATAAAATTTCTACTTATATTTTTAAAAACTCATCCTTTCCTAATTTGTCTGTGATTTTTAATAGTCCCAGATGCTATTATATAATTTGTAAATAATTTGCATTTATTAAATGTGTACGGCGTTCTCTTAATGGAAAGGAGTTTGCAAACAAAGAATTATTTTCCTTAGTTTTCAGTCTTTGTCAGGCATGTGAACGGAAGCTATTCCAAAGTTCTTATGCTCTCACTCCTGTTCCTTTGTTTGAATTCAAATGCATAGAAAATAGTGAGATTTAAATTCATTTTCTCCTCAAATATCTAGTTATCCTTGGTTTAACTGACTTAGAATTATTCATGGGCTGTTTAAGCAATGGCATCGCTGGGGTGAAAATGGTAATGAGAAGAAAGTGTTATAAATAGTGTACATTAGGTGGTGACTAACCTCTGGGTTTGGGGGAATAGAGAAAATTACAGGTGGAATGAAGCTTTCCTTTAGGCTTCATTAAAACTTCTAATAACAGGATATTTCATATAATCTCAGCTAATGAGAAAAGGGCAAGGTGACTGGACAGAATAGGCAAGAAAATTCCTTCTTCAAAATTGAGAAAAGTCACAGGTTCTGACTCGAGATGAGAGTCAAGGTGTCGGGGGCCGGGACCATCTCTGTGCTCGGTGATGTGGGACAAAGAAACCAGGATGTGATGATGTCACTGATTGCTGGGTGCCTCACGCCACATCAGAAGTAGCAGGGATGCTCGATGGAATATACGGTTTCCCCAACGTGAAGCCCACACAGACGGTGCCAAATTCAATAGAAGGCCTCACATCCACAGTGGAAGTGACGACAGAGCCTCCCAGCAGTGCAGAGTAACCCGGGAGCTGGTGAACCTCTGCTTGGGTTTGACACCACCTCATAGCACTCCCTGTTCCCTGCCAGCACTCCCTCTTGAATTGCCACTTTTCCCTCTAGTTTGAGGAGGAGAGTTTACATGTCTCATCTGATGTTTTGAATATTGGTAATTAAGATAACAGAGGCTTGACCATTTCGCATTTGCGGATTTTCTGATGATGATATTGCATATTTTGTTCAGAAATTTTAGAAAATATATGTGTTCATAGGTTATAGCTAAATAAATGACTGCTTGAACCAAGGCAATTGCAATGGCTTATGAGTGCTAAACATTGAATATTTAAGGCAAGATATGGGTCAAGGTAACGTTTCTAGGGCAAGGAAGGTGGAAAATATCATTTAAAACCCTCTTTATGATTAATGAAAAAGAACTTCCAGCATTATTATGGAAAAAATATTAACTGTAATACAATCTCTATAGACTTTTTAAAACAGGGAAATGCCGAAGATCATGTGCAGAGGAAGATTATAAATTGTGAAAATAGTAATAGAAAGAGAAAATAGAATACTATTTAGATGTGTTGTTATAAGTAAGGGAAATAATAGGGTTAAAGTTGCTATGTAAACAAAAGTGTTTACACTATTTTTTTCCCCTCTGAAGACATATTTATTCATTTACTTTTTGATTATAATATTATTTATTTTATTTTACATCATTATCTACGCTGGGGTTCTCCCATCACCTTATCACCCATGAACCATTGTTTTAGTCTTTTGTGGCCCCTCCACCCCTGAATTCTCCCCACTCATGCTCTATGCTTCAATTTTGCTAAAATTTAGTTTTATTTTTTTTTCTTTATTTGATTGTTTGTTTTCCTTTGTCCCTCATATAAAAGACTGTGGATAGTCAAAGTGTTCCTGACCAAAATAAGTAAGAGTGGAGGCATTTTACTCCCAAACTTCAAATTAAATTGCAAAGCCTCAATAATCAAAACAGCATGGCACTGGCATAGAAGCAGACAACAGACCAATGGAACACAGTTGAATGCCCCAAAATAAAGTCCTACAGGTACAATCAACTAATTTGTGACAAAGGGGCAAAATTATACAATGGAACAAGGACAATCTCTTCAATAAATGTTGGGAAAACTGGATAGCTGAGTGAAAAAAAAAATGAATCTAGACTGCTCCCTCACACCATGAGCAAAAACAAACTCAAAATGGATAAAAGGTGGAGTTGGATGTAAGACCTGAAACCATAAATTGCATGGAAGAAAATATGGGAAAAACACGCTAAGACACTTCAGAAACCTCTTTCAAGACACATCTACAGAGGCTAAAAAATCAAGGAAAACATAAACAGCTGGGACTTCATCAAACTAAGAAGCTTCTGTGCAGTGAAAGAGACAAGAGCCAAAAGAGAAAGAAGCCCAACTGAATGGCAAAGCATCTTCACCTTCCACACAAGTGATAGCACCCGAGAACAAAGATCCACAAAGAACTCACACAACACAGCAAGAATAAGACAAAAAGCCCAGTCAAAAGTGGGAGAAGATCTAAAAAGACACTTTTCCGTGGAGGAAATATAAATGGCCAGTAGGCTTATGAAAAAATGCTCAACATCTCGAATGATCAGGGAAATGCAAATCAAAACCACGACGGGTGTTGACGTAATTAAAGCGATACCACGTGATGGAAAATTAGCTGCGATGGTGAAGAGGAACTTACTCCATTCTTTCCAGCACACCTGAAAGCTTTCACTCTTACGTAACATGTGACTAAAACTTGAACTAGTGCTGGGAGGTGTGGCTGATCATAGTCTAGATAAGGAGTGCTATAAAATCATTAAGAAACTGGGTGAGCTCGTCCTGGGAGGCAGCGGGAAAGAAGGGACGTCCTATCTGGGAAGCTCCTGCACAGATGGCCGCATGGATACGACAGAGCACAGTCCCTGCTCATGTGGAGGATGCTCTGTGTCACACAATCCCCGTGTCCCTGACAGGAAGGGGTGGGTGAGGAGGCATCCTTGTATGCTGTAAGATGACATAAACCATCTGAAAACTGGAACAATAAGGAGAACATTTTAAAAACCTCTTCTAGGCGTGTGTGAAGCTTTGGTTTACATGTTCCACAAGAAAAACAATGGTCTGGTTTGGTAGAAAACAGCAAATGTCCCAGTTTGAAATGATTTTTTAGTGAAAACTGCAAAATGCTGAAAGCCTGTTTGCTTTGAAAGGTAGGTTTAGGATCAGAAGATAAGTTAGTATCAACATATACCAACGAGTGGATGGATGATAGGAAATAAGTCTTCAGGTTCATATGATTTGGATGAAATCATCATTTGGATGATAGGATATGAAATCATCAGTTGGATCATTTCATCACCAAGAGACTGGCAAGTTCTCTACAGTCCGGCCGGAAAATCTCCTGTACATACAAAGAGACATTTCCATGTTATCGTCAGCAGTCCCAGGGATGGGGTAGGGGAGGGCAGTTGGCCTCCTCTGGAGACTTCAAGGCAGCCGCTGGCTACAGACAGAAACCCCACCGCTGCCCCAAGTGCCACCGTGCTGACATCAGAGGTGAGGTTTGACGTAACGGACTTACCACCTGTCGTACGTGAACGTTGCCAGAGCTGCATAAGCTGTCTTGCGTGATTCATCCTACAATCGAGACTCCATCCACCTTTGCTTACAAGGGACAGTGTTTTAAATGTGCTGTGCCCCCAAATACTTGTCCAATAGCGCGTCTGATTTAAGAACACATGGGGGAAACTCCACGATGAATTTTCTCCATCTTCTCCGCAATCTCTGCAGCGGTGACTTCCTCTTCAGGGATGATCATAGCAAAGCTGGGGCTATTGCTCAGACCCGCAAAGAGCGTTGCGACCTGCGTCACTTCGTGGGGACTTCCGCAGGCGCCACGGACGCGACAGTCCTGTGGGCGCAACACCCTCGGCCGACGAACGGATCCCTAAGTCTTGAAATACGTTTTCGTAAAATTATAAAAATTTCATGGAAATGTTTCTTGAGTTGATTTTCTTAATTAATAATTAATGGATTTTCTTAACTTTCTTAATTAATGGGAAATAGTGCACGGCCCGGAGCCTCCCTGGGGCGGTCCAATCAGCCCGTCGACCCAGTCTGTGCGGTGACTGCGAGCTCTTTACGACATTACGTCCGAACGACTCAAGCCCGTGCACGACCCGACAACACAGAACAAAGACAGCAGCCCCCCCCCAAGCAAATTGAAGGCTTGATTAAGGATTTATTGCAGACATCCTCGCCAGCATCCAAACCCACTCATTTTCTCCCAAACCTACCAATTTTCCTAAAGGCGCCGTCTCTCCGTGTCTACACTGCTCCTACAGGCCGCGGATTGTTCAAACACGCAGTGCTCAGGAGACACCCCGACTCTGCAAACTGCCGGGTGCCTGGGGTCGGGGCGGCCCCGGCGGTGTTGGGGTGTTTAGACAGGATGCGCCCCCGTGGCTGGCGTGCCCCGCTGTGGAACGTGGAAGCAGGTGGAGAGATGGAGCTGCAGCTAAGAGGACACCTTCTGTCTCTCCAGCCCCCTCGGGCACACCGGAGGGTGGGTAACAGCACGCCTCTCCCCTGTCACCCAGCTTCCCGGCCTCTGTGGAATGTCCCAAGGGACATAGGACCTATCAGTGATGACCGTTGTCCCCGCAGGTAAATCCTCCAGTCATCGTGCATCCCCGCATCTTCCCTGCTGCGTGTCACGTGCGCTTTGCTCCTTCCTCATGACATCATGGTGACATCTCCTTGCTGGGGTGTGTAAGGAGCTTCACAGCTTCATTAAAGTGGGACCCGGACATGCTTCGGGACCCCGTCCCGTGGCCGGCCTCGCAGGTGGCTGACTCTCTCCTGTCTCATTTCTCCTTCGTTCACACGCAGTTCCTAACACCCTGCGGCCCACACCCTCGGCCCCGGCTGCCCTCGCCCATGGCTCACATGCTCCCGGGAGAAAGTCAGAGACGCAGCAAATGCTCGAGCTTGGTGACCGCTGGGCGCCGTCCAGACGGGGCAGCCGTGGCGGCCATTGCCAGCTCCTGGGCCCTCGGGTGCGTGGGGCAGCTGGCCCAGCACACAGACCACCTTGGCGAGCGGGCTCCTCGCCTCCACAGGGGCCGGGGAGGGCGGGGCTCCAGGGGGCAGCCCCCCCGGCCCCATCACCTGCCCGAGCCGAGCAAGCGACGGCGAGGACGCGCCCACGGACCGTCGTGGCCTTTGCTCATGTGTCCTGGCCCCGGCTGGGCCTAGACGCTCCTCCCGAGGGCATCCCATGTCCCTGTCTCGGCGAGGGCACGCGGGCAGGTGGGCCGCCGCCGCCGCACACCCACCTCTGCCCGGGCGCCGTTTCTGCTGCCCACGGGGGGACACGAGGGGTCAGCGAGTCAGGGACTGTCCTGCCGCTAGTGCTGCCTCTGCCCGTGCCGGCAGAGGGGCCGCTCTGTCTCTGAGCCCAGCCTGGCCTGGGCTGGCCAGAGGGCCACCCAAAGTTTGCCTCTTTCCGTCGGTGCCCGAGAGCCAGCCGCGCCCGGCCCGCGGCAGCTGGGCATGACTGCGACGCTCTTCTAGGCTGGACGTGGCGCTGGCAGCTGCCCTGGGCAGGGGTCAGTGACCGCGATGTGCAAAGGGGCTCCACGGTGGTCCTGGGCCCCAGCCGGCCTCGCTCCGCGAAGCCCGCTCAAACGGCGTCATTTGCTACCTCCATCGGCGCATGCGTGTTCATGCATGTGTGTATCTACATACATGTGCAGACATGCATGCACACACGCCATCCTGGCCGCGTCTGCCGGGACGCACGGGGGTACTGAGTTGCTCGGCTGCAGAGAACTGATGGAGGGAGGCTGAGCTTCCCCATGAAGCGCTGGGGCGACAGGGCTCGGGCAGGTGGGCGGCGGGCGAGCCCAGACCGTCCACCGGCCCTGGCAGCCGAAGGGCCCCAAAGAAGGAGACGCTGCTCTCGCGTGAAGTAGACAAGGACGAAGGCTCAGGCCCACAAGCGGAGCCGAGCAGCACAGTCCCAGGCCTGGCGCCCCCGCTGCAGAGCCCACGGCCGCCGACCTGGCCATGGCGGCCAGCCTGACCACCGCAGCTGACCTGTCCCTGGCGGCCAACCTGACCACTGCAGCCGACCTGTCCCTGGTGGCCAACCTGACCACCACGGCTGACCTGACCACTGTGATTGACCTGACCACCTTGGTTGACCTGACCATGGCGGCTGACCTGACCTGTCCATGGCGGCCGACCTGACCACTGAAGCTGGCCTGTCCATGGTGGCTGACCTGACCAGCTCAGCTGACCTGGCCATGGCAGCCAACATGACCACCACAGCTGACCTGTCTATGGTGGCTGACCTGATCACCGTGGCTGACCTGTCCCTGGTGGCCGACCTGACCACCACAGCTGACCTGTCCATGGTGACTGACCTGACATGCGCAGCTGACCTGGCCATGGTGGCCAACCTGACCACCACAGCTGACCTGTCCCTGGTGGCCGACCTGACCACCACAGCTGACCTGACCATGACAGCCGACCTGACCTGTCCATGGCGGCCGACCTGAACCTCCACAGGTGACCTGACCATGGCGGCTGATCTGACCACCGTGGCTGACCTGACCACTGTGACTGACCTGATCACCTTCGTTGACCTGCCCACCGCGGCTGACCTGCCCACCGCGGCTGACCTGACCACGGCAGCTGACCCGACCACTGTAACTGACCTGACCACCTTGGTTGACCTGACCACGGCGGCCGACGTGTGTGCAGACAGCACGCTCCACCCACCCCGAGGCCACTGCCCACCCATGCCCGGGCAGCCCCGCCGTGAGCTGCGCTCCCTGCACCCGCCGTGTGAGACGGGGGCAAGTCTCAGCCGAGAGGTGGGCGTCGGCTGTGGCTGGAACAGGGGGAGAGAAGCCCAGCTCTCCGTGATCTGATTGGGCTTGTTTCGTCCCAGACGCCATCTTCGCTGCCCAAGCTGCGGCTTCTGGGGGCCTTGCTGCTCTTTTCTGTATCGCTTCGACTTTCCGCTGCTGCCATCCTGGCGTCGACACGGTCATGTCTGCACGCGTGCTGGGCAGCACCTGTGCAGAAAGCATCCTTGCCTCCCCGGGTCCCCCGCCACCTTACCGCCTGTCACCCGTCACCCCCATCCTCTCACGCTCCTCTGCGTTTCTTTTCCAGCCGCGTCCACAGCACGACGCGGCTGCTAGCTGCGTGCCCGCAGCGCCAAGGGCCGCCTCCTGGGCTCCATTACGCGGATTTGAAAACCCGTTTCATTCCCCAGGGCTCTTGGAAGGCTGGGCTGGGCGGGCATCCGGGCCTGCACCGAGCGTCCTGGAAAGCAAAGGGAGGAGCGAGAGGCCTCTCGCAGCTCAGCCGTCTGGCAGCCGCTGACTCCGAGGGACACCTGCTGCAGCGTGATGATGACTTCCTAAGGCCTGACGTGCCGGCGGCTCCCAGCACCATCCGGGCAGAACCCCCAGCTGCACGCCCTTGCAGCCAGGTCCATTCGAGCCCCGCGGGCGCCAGCGTGGTGCTTATCATCCTCGCGGATCGCTGCGGATGCAGCAGGTGCCCTTGTGGTCCCCCCGCCCAGATAAAGAGCTGAGGGGCCCCGGGAACAGTGGTGCTGAAGCAGCAGCTTTTTGGCATGGGTCAGCTCTCCTGCTCCAGGGGGTTAATATTCTATTGTTACCGCGCGGCCTTCCCTGTAGAAGGCCCTCAGGAAGGGAGGGTTGGCTCGCTGTAGAAATAGCCCAGCTCTCCAGCTTGGCTTGGTCCTGGAAAGTTCCTGCCAAAGACGACTGGAGTCTTCGTGTTTGCTCACTAGGTGAAAACAGCGGTTGCTTGTCACACATGGCGTCTCGTTTGCTTACTGAGATCGTCCTTCTGCCGCCCGGCATCCTGCTCTAAAAATACCCGCCTGCAGACCCTGACAGCGCCGGCGTCTGCCCCGTCAGGATTCTGTTTACGCCGCTTGTTTCCTTGAAGGAAATTACCTGCCTTCCCCCGGCCCTCTCTCGAGACGACGTGCATGATCAAAATACCGTGTTTAGGTGGTTGAGGGCTTAAAGCCGCCAGGATCCGAGCTGCCGTCTTGAAAACTTCACGTCTAATTCTTGGGCTTCGGGAGAAATGCTGGGAGGCAGAGCGATGAAAACAAACCCGGCCAGGAGGGAGGGAGAAACGTTTGGGAAAATGTGCGGCTCAGATTCCAATTGTCTTTCAGAGCCTTAACCCGCTAGTTTCCAGCGCAGAATGGCTACCTGCAAAATCTGGGTTTGTTACCCAGAGGGGACAGCCTTGAGAAGATGAGGGGCATACTTGTATGTTTTCCTGATTTCAGTTCCTTGGCCTAATGGTGACACCGAGCCTGCTTTTTGTTTGCTAATTAATATATATATAATTAATATATATAAATTAATATATATAACTAATTAATATATATATAGTTCACATCTGACACCGAACCTGCTTTTTGCTTGTTTTTAATTAACCAATATATTAGTTAATTATATCTATTTAATATATAATTAATTAACATATTAATTAATATATATCTATATATTTCACATTAATATATTAATGATAAATTAATTAATATATATATATATTTCACATCTTTGTATTCCCCAGGGATCACCCACCACCTTCCCTCCCTGACCACTCTCTCCCACCTCCCCCCTCTGCCCTTCCCCCCCAGTTGTGTACTTTGGTTTGGTTGTTAGCTTGTTTTGGCTATTCCTCCTGGTCTTTTGCTTGCTTTCCCTATATCCCATCTATTAGTGACACCATTTGGCTTCTGTCTATTTCTTTCTGTCTTGTTTCTGCTAATACGATTCCTTCTAGTTTCATCCAGGATCATAAACCCATCAAATGTGTCATTTTTAACTGATAAGTAATACATATGGCATTATGTATATGTACCACAACTTGTTCATCTTTTCCTCTGGCTGGGGGCATCTGGGTTGTTAGAGCCTGCTGCTAGTTGAGAACAGAAACGCTCTGGGCCATTTTCCATGCATGTCTGACAACACGGGCAGCTTTTCCATGATCCCTCAGCCCAAGTTCCTGTTCTTATGGTCTTTGCTTCTTCCTTTCCCATATTTCCATTAAGCATTCATGTTTCAGCATAGATGACATGTTCTCTAACTCTTGTGTTGAGTGAGATCTCACCAAGAAAGAGAAGAAGTAAGTTAGAAAATTTAAACTTCTGTTTCAAAAATTACTATAAATTACCACAACGAGGACTCCTTGGCAGGCAGATGAATAGACAGAGGATGCTGGAAGAAAATGAAAACTCAGAAACAAACCCAGAGGTTTATATGACCAATTTTCAACAAAGATGTCAAGGCAATTAAATGGGAAAATAATAGTCTTTTCTAATAATTGGCACCAAGATATTGGATATTCAAATGCAAAGAGATGCATTTAAACTTCTGCCTCAAACACACACACACACACACACACACACACACACGTTAGTTGTAAAATAATGCAAAGGTCTAAGTAAGTGCATGTGCGAAAAGCATTAAATTTCTAGAATGCACCGTGATGGAAGTGCTTCAAGATTTGGACAAAGATGTCTTACTTCACCTAAAGCATGAGCTATCAAAGAAAAGGGGGCACTTTAGCCAAATCAACAACTTTGTGCTCACCACACATGACTAAATATAAAAATATAAGTCTCAAGCTAGGAAAGATGTTTGCAAGCTGTGTATACGTATGTGTGCTAAAGTCATCCCATAAAGAACTTTAAAAAAATTGATTTTGAAAAATGCATTAAAGATTTGCACAGGCTAGATGGATTGATTAATTGAAAGAGCCAAACATATTTCTGCACTAAAGAAAATACGCAGGTGAAAAATAAGCACAGCTGAAGATAGTCATTAGTATTAGTCATTAGAGTAATGCAAATGTAAACCAGTCAAAGACTGGAAGCAAATCAAATGTTCATTAGTTTGTAAATGGACAAATAGATGTGTTCTATCCAGGCAATTGCATTTCTTCAGCAATAAAAGGCAATCGACTATTACCTGCTGTAACTTGGATGAGCCCAAAGCACTCTAAGTGCAAAACCATAGGCAAAAAGTGAACAAATATCCTATGATTTTCTTCATTGAATAAATATTGAATATTGAATAAATCAATATTGACTAGGATGGAGATCTGTAAGGACAGAAAGCAGATCATTGGTTACTTCTGATTGATGGTAGCAAGAGGCTATTACCGCTAATGGCACCAGTGATTTTCTTTTTATTGAAGTACATTCGCTTAAAACATTCAATTGGTCTCAGGCGTGCAGCGCTGAAATCAGCATGTGTACATGCTACACTACAATCACGGCCAGAACTCCAGTTCTCACCCAACTCTTACCCGAGGGGTGACTTTTAGTGACAGAAGTGTCTGTCACAGGATTGTGGTGATGGTCCCACAACCTTATAGATGCACTAAGATGTCCTGAATTTTATACTTCTAGTGGATGAATATGGCATGGAAACTACCTCAAAATACTGTTTAAGTTTCTTGATAGAAAATACCACTTCTGTGATCTTGCTGTTCCAGTGGTCGTCCTCAGAAAGGCAGGCTACAGGACTCCCGCCACATCAAACGGATCAGAATCTGACAATATCCCTGAAGGCATCGCACCTCCGTTCAAGTACAGCTGCAGATCAGGCTCTCCAGGGCAGGTTGAGTTCCCAATGTTTGCATGTTATGAGCGCGAGGCCATCGATTCAGCGTCCATCAAGAAGCTTGGGATACCTAAACCCAATAGTCACAGCGAGAGGGACGATCTCAAGATAGGAGGGAAGATCTCAAGATACTATTTTTATGTGAAAGTGACTGCAAAATGAGGCAAATTAGGACCCTAGGCTTTAAAGCTCTGGATAATAACTAATATCGAGAAGAACATCTATTTTCCGAGTAGAGACACGACACTACCTTTGTTGACACTTAGCATCCTCCAAATTAATTTCATCTTTTTTAATTAGGCTGATGAAAACAGTGCTGATTCGCAGTACTGAGTATATATTATAGGGGCACAGGGTCACACTTCCACAGGTGTGTGTCACCACAAGATGCTCGCCAAAGCACCCAGAGTCCTTTACCAGGGTTGCCATGGGCCGTCTCCCCTCTGCTCCCTCGTACCCACCCACCCCTCAAGCATTGTCACTCCTGTAGTCAGAGGGCAGGAGTTTGTTTGGGTTTGTTTTGTCTGTTCCTTTGCTTTTACTATTCCCATGGATGAAGCCACCAATATTTGTCTTTCTTCTTCTGATTTCATTCACTAAACATAACACCCTTCAGCTCCATCCATGGTGTTGCAAATGGTGAGATTTCCATTGTTATTTGCTGAGTAGTATTCCATCGTGTGGGTAAGTATGCGCACACATGTGTATTTACAACACGTCTTCTTAATCCACCCGTCTGTGAACACATTGACAATCTTCCTTTTTGAGGGAAATGCCTGCAGTAGCTAGCCAGTTTGGAGACTGGGTCTTCTCACTCCGAGGCAGATTTTAGGTGCTCATGGATTAATTAGAAAGCGGCAGGACTCTGCGATGTTTCCAAAAGACCAAAGTTGCAATTTGCTGTCGTGAATCAAAAGCACCTCATTTCTGAGTTACGGTTTTGGCTTCACAGCACTGCGTTTCAAAGGCATGATTTAGAATCCGGACTTTTATATCTGGATCAAAATTGCTGCAGGCCAATTTTCTGATTGTCATTTGCAGAGATTGTGTCTGTCAGTCCCGCCTTACAATAACATTCAATGCAAAGTCATTATTGCAAACGTCACCGAAGATGTTTTCAATTAAACATCATACTTTACCTTTTTGGCAAAGTTTGATTTTTATCAGGCCTTTCTCCCTCTCTTCTCTCCAATTCCTTCAGCTTTGCCAACCCTGGAACTGACTCCCTTCATTAAACTACACCAGGCAGAGCCAATCAGGTCCAGGCCCATGCCAACTGGTTACAATAGCTGATTCTAATGATGAAATACAACCCCGTGTTCAAGTCAGACCCAAAACAAACAAACAAATTCCTCCAGATTGGATGCCACATGGCCTCACTCGAGGCTCAGGGAACTCAGGATGGATTTCCTAGTGGAGAGGATCAGATTGAGTGTGAGCAGCCCTTTCAAGAAGCATGCCATTGCTGCTCGCTGAAAATGATGGTCAAATAGGCTCCGATAGCTTCAGCCTTTCCCCGGTTCCTCAGCTTGGCCTCCGTACAGTAGTTAATTATATTTATTATGATGATGTGATGCTTGGAGCTCTCCTTGCTCTTGACGCTTGTGGTTTCCATCCAGGGAGACGTCGACGACCACAATAACCACATCAGCCTGGCTCGTAACCCCCCCTATTTTACGAAGCCATTTAGCACGACCCCCTCTCCCTAAAAAACCTTCAAGATGATAATCTGTTCTCTAAATAGGTAACATTTGAAAGCACTTTGCCATCCCTGTGGATTCACGGAAAACGGAAACATTCTGGAACATTCTGGAACTGAGGTCGGAGAGGGGTGGACGCCAGGTCTGGGCCATCCTGCTACAGCACAGATCAACTAGCAGCATTTGCGTTTAGAAATGTAGATGCGTGTGTTGAAACTATGAACCAAGCAAGAAGGAAACCAGGCCAGAAAGGAAGCCTTTCCTGCAGGAGGCTCCGGACTGGAATCCTGTTGCGGCTCCGGGACCTCCCGAAAGGATCATCTCAAGCAGTCAACTGGCACCTCCTCCCCTGTGCGTGACACCTCCCCCCATCCCCCCGGCACCCCTCCCCAGAAGGCGGCTCCACCTGAAACCATCTTGTCTTGCACTGACACCTTGCCCCAGCCTCTAGCGGTGTCCAGGTTCCTCCATTTTGTGGGAGCCGCGGCAGCCAGAGGGGGTGGTGACCACTGGTGAACCCTTCCTAGAGCCAATCGGATCTCTGGAACTGTGAGCTTCGGTCTGATAAGGTCTACTTGCCTGTGACAAGTCCTGAGAGTGGATAGAGAACACGGGTCTGGGCGACGGACACGGAGTCTGCATCATCTCTTCAGGCCGAGTGCTCCTGACACCGGCCACTTGTTAGACGTGGACGCCGTCAGCCGGTGGGCGTCTGTCTGAGGATGTCCTCGGGCGGCGCCGCTGCCCACCGTCCACCTGGTGCTGCTGTTGGAGCAAAGTGGACATTGCTTGAAAACGAATCAGGACACAGTGGCCTGAACCAACAAGGCCATGGAGGTGGTGCCATGTCTCTCCTTGGCAGCGGGCCGAGCCCTTCCGTGTCCATTCTGCTCCCTCCGGGGGCTGCGGGGACCCGCCCCCCCCCCCATGAAACTCCTGCCCGTCACCCAGCCGCCAGCGAGGTGCCCGTGGGGGCTGAATTGTGGCCCCAGCCAAAACTACAAGCGGTGCTCGTGCCCCTGCCGGGCGCTGGCCAGGCTGAGACTTTCCAAAGCGGTGTCTCGGCCAAGGTCCTTGGGTCAGGACGAGGCCGTCCTTGGAGCTGCAGCCTGCAGGCCCGGCTCTGCTCCAGGGAAGGTCCTGTGGGGTGGGCCGGAGACGGGGGCCCAGGAGCACCCTAGGACCCCTGGGGACCTGGCCAGAGCTGCGAGGGCCGCCCTGGCCGCTCAGGGCAGGGTCTCGCCACGCCCCACCTCAGGCCCGGCCTCCAGAGGCGAGGCCTTCCCTCCGTCTGCCGGCACCCAGGGCGGGCCTGGCACGGCCTTCTGTCTCCCGTACACCCTGCTGCCCCCCCACGTGTCCCAGGTCATGGGAGATGCTATCCTTGGTCACTCTGCCCACGACAGCCAGCCTTTCCCATCTCAGCTCCAGCCTGGCTTCCGGGAAGAGGCCCTTTCTGGTCACTCAGTAGGAAGCTGCTGCTGGCTGCCTCCACTGACCCGGCCACTTGCAGTGGCCATCCCGCCCGTGGCTGGTGGTGCCCTGAGCTTCCCAGCCTGCCCGCTGATCAGTGCCGGCTCTGGTCTTGTCCTGAGGCCACCAGCCCCCAAGTGCACCAGGCCTCTGCAGCCTGCGGGTGTGGGTTACTTGGGGGGTGACACGGGGCCCGGGATCTTAGGTCAGGGCCATCTCCAGAACCCCAGCCCCCTCGACTGTCCGGATGATCCTCCCAGCTGCCTCCATGTGTTGACTTGGGTTTTGTCTGTCTCTGCCCCTCCCCTCGCTCACCCGGGAGACGTCCCTGCACCTATAATTAAAGTGACCGCCCACCAGTCCCCTCAGCAGCGGCAGGGACCAATCAGGACCCCAGGATGACCCCTCGGGCGGGCGAAGAGTGGACGGAGGCCTCCCCAGCCCTCCCAGAGGCCTTTGCGGTCTTCCAGACAAGGGCCGGGGGGTTTCTCTTCTCTTTTCTCAATGCTCCCCGACACAGAATTATGGGAGCTTCTTCCTTAATGACGGCCCTGGTGTGCAGGAGGCATAAGGCCCAGCGGAAATGCCAGTGGCGGGTCGCGTCTGGCACTCACAGAGCCGGCCAGCACCTTGCGCTGTCAGCTCTGCTCTGTGAGGCGGGGATGTCTGGGTGGAGGTAGCAGCTGCCTGGCTGGGGACTGGTCCGCCGGGCTGGTGAGGCGCTTCCTGGTTTTGTTCTGTGGGGAGGGAGGTGAGGGAAGGCTGGACCCTGTCTCCTTCTCCCCACGGATGGCACGTTTGGCCGGGAGCGCCTGGAACGGGGGTGAGCTTCCCAGTGAACCCCGTCAACCTTCCAGTGGAGCTGATCTCAGTTCTCACAGGAGAAAGGGGCGAGGGAGCTGCATCGGCGACACTGCCTTCAGCATCCTGGAGGCCTGGACCTGCGATGTGGGCATCATCGACTCACTCACACGGAAGATCAGGGGCAGAGGTGTCCTTTCGAATTAGTGCTCTGCATCCTTTGGGGAGATGTGCTCGGGTGTTTACCGCAGCGCTATTGAACATCGCCAGGCTATGGAGACAACCCAAATGCCCCCAAACTGATGAACACGCTGAGTTCTATGTGCACAATGGAATATTATGCATCCCTCAAAAAGACAAACGGATGTCACTGGCAGCAACACAGATGGAGCTAGAAGGAATCACGTGAGCAGAAACAAGCCCGAAAGGAAAAGAGAAATAGGGGTCTCATAGGAGGGATAGAGGGAACATGAACAAACAAATGGACTAGAAAAACTTAAAACTGTCAGCAGAACTGAAGCATAGAGCAAGGGCGGGAGGGTAAGATCGGGGGAGGGGAGCGCACGAGAAATGAAGATGGTTCACGCGTGATATAAGGTGGTGGGAGAGCCTCAGGTAGACAATGATGTACTATATATGTGTCTATATATGTGTGTGTGTGTGTGTGTGTGTGTGTGTGTGGAATCAATTAAAAAGAAGGAAAATACATCCATAAAATATATAAAATAAATAGATGATACTGAAATAAAGGGATCACAAGGAACTTGTCAAGGACAATCCTTTTATCACCATAGCTTCCCAGCTGTGACCGTGTGTGTGGCCTGTGAAAGACGGGGTTTGTCTTCCCTTCGTGAGTCTATCTGTGCGTTCAGCTATTTGCCCTCACGTGGCTAACGTTGGTTTTACTTTGATGTGCTGCTGCTTTTAACATTTTATTGTTTTTCTTCTCAAGTTGCCGGCCCGTGTGTGAGGCACATCCCGCCACCCTCTGCACCGGGTCCGTTCTCAGCTGGCATCTCTTTCCCACATCAGTGGATCCGGGGTCACCGAGCAGCAAAGTACGCTGCGAACCTTCCCGGAAACCACCGGCAAAGGCCCCTCAGTCTCCAGGAACAGCCCAAACCTGTGTGTGTAGACGCAGGCCAGAGGGGGGATGAACCACAGGGCGGTGGAGACGTGGCCCCCTTCCCCAGCTCAGCTCCCCTCGCCGTCCAGCCCGCCCAGGCCCCAAGCAGCTGAGCTGGACCTGGAACTGCCCCGCCCCACCTCGTCCCCTCCCTCCCAGGGAAACGCCCTGGGGACGCCTCCGGCCCTCGTGACCGGTGCATCTGGGGGGCCGGAGGTCCGGGTTTGTCCAGGCCGGT
>PVHY01023629.1:0-20709 GCA_004024945.1 Uropsilus gracilis
CCCGGGGAAAAAAAAAAAAAAAAAAAAAAAAGCGAGCCAGAGAGGGCAGGGAGAATGAAGAGGTCAGGAAACCTGTCTCGGGGGAATGCTGCTGGAGAAAGCAGTGTGAGGTGCAGAGAACAATGCTCTCAACAGGGTCCACAGCAGGCATAGCCAGCTGCTGGGCGCTTTTCCCCAGAGGTGCCAAAGGCACCCCCTCCAAAAGGTTTCTCAACTTCTTTGTAGTTGGATCCCTTTCTTCTAGAGCCACACTTGGGACTAGTCTTCCTTGGCACCTGCTTTCGGAGTGCTGCCCTGGATCTTTACAGCGTGTAATCACCCATGCAAGGAACTGGCACAGTGCCTGGCTTACAGAAAGCACCAAAGAAAGTGATTCTGCCTAGTACTCCCGCGCCCTCTTGCGGACGTCTCGGGTGCCTCCCTTTCCACAGCAACAGGCTAACAAGGGGGTTAAGAGCATGGCTTTGGGACCAAAAACACTTGGCTTGAGTCCCAACTCTGCTCCTTATTCCTTGTGATTTCAAGCAATGGCTTTCTTAAAGAGCCTGTTTCCTTACTTGGTCAAGACCATGTGACCTAGATGGGAGGGGACAGAATTATGAGGGGACATGTAACGTGTGCTTGCACACCGGGAACTTCCAATCTATGAGAGCCATTACTGTGCACTCAGGAGGGCTGGGAGAGAGACGTGCTCTTGGTTACCTGTCCAGCAGGGCTCCCAGCTTCTTGGCGACGTGGGCTCGGAATTCAGGGGTGGTCTGAAGCTCGTTGCCGTCTTGCTCATGCTCATCCACCTTGTGTCTACAATACACAGAGAAGGACCTCACTTCCTGCCAGCTCAGAAGCTGCCCCCTTGAGAGTAGGGACTTCGTAGGCTTTGTTCATGCTGACACCCCAGAGGCTAACTTAGTATCCAGCACCCAGCAGGGATCAATATTTGGCGAATGGGTAGGTAAGAGTTAAACCCAAAGTGCAAATACCTGAGACTTGGTTGGGTGATTGGCAACTTGGTTGGGTGATTATCTGCCGCATCTGTGGAAAAACAGTGGAAATGGAGGCATTTATGGAGGGAAAAACAAAACCTATTATGTGCCAGGCAATATTTTAAGTGATTTAAATGTATAGCTGATTGAATTTTCCCAGCAACCCTGTTCGGTAGGTCACTATTATCCCCATTTTGCAGAAGCAGAAACTGAGGCAAGGAGAAATTATATAACTTAGAGTCCAACAGCTAATAAGTGAGAGATGGGAATGAAGACCTGGGCCATCCGGCTTTAGGGCTTTCTCCGCTCCACCCATGATGCTGAATAGGTAAGTCTAAGTGTAACATGACTCCAGCATTTATTGAACTCCCACTATGTGCCTGATTGTGTGCGAAGTGTTGTGGGGAAGACAGAAGAACCTGGCTCAGTTACGTTGATTACATTTTTTAAGCCAAGACATTCCTGGAGATGGCTTGTCATTCACTCAGCCAAATACTGGATGTCTAATATTACTCAGGTGGTATCCTAGTTGTTGCATAACTTAGAGAAAGATCTCTGCCCTCCAGGAGCTTACATTCTAGTTGGTGGAGACAGATGGCAAGATAACGTAATTGAAAAATAAAATTGCTTTAGATTCACAGACACCTAGGAGTCAAACACTTAACTGATGAGGAAATTGTGGCTCCGCAGAGTTACGTTACTTGTCTAGCACCGGTATCAGAGCTGGTACTTCATGTCAAGTCCCTCCACTGTCACATGGGAATTCATTCTATCAAGTCAGAAGCAAGCACACAGGGAGCCCGGGTGGCATCTCTCTCCCCTCATTCATTAGAGAAGTGGCATTATGGCAAGTTCATTCATTCAAGCACCATTTTCCTAAGCACAGAGTCAGGTCCTCTGGATACCAAAATGAAGGGACGGATTAGATCCTAGCTTCCATGAAATTCACAAATTGCATAGCAAGAATGGAATAGGGTTGATCAAGATATTAGGGACATAAGGAAGAAAGAAAGCACTAGCAATGAATCACACAAAATATGATGGTGGCACAGAGAAGACATGCAAACCAGTTTTGCTCTAAAGACGGGATCCCAGCTTGATGAAAGGATGAGTGGGAGTTAGGCAGAAGAGGTAAAGCAGTTCATGTAGAAAGATCGAACACCAAACCCTTATTAAGTCCTTTTAAACAAATGCAGGGGTCTTATTATGCTTTGTCATGATTCTAGCTATCTGATAAAGCCTGGATTCACTCTCAGAATATGGGCACAAATGCATAAAATAAAATACCTACATTACAAAGGAAACCAATGATATGAATTTAGTTATTATTAACAGCAAAGAAAAAAATTGGGGGTATTAATACAAGCTACTGATAAGCCTAAAAATTATCATAATTTTAAAGCAGAGATGAGTGTAAATGACTTTTCCCGAATACTTAATTGTGAATAACATTTTGATATATCTACAAAGACAGCAACTGGATATGAAAATCTGTGACTTTTGTTAGGACAAAATAACAGGTTTTGCCAAAACTACTGTGACTTGTTGCTCACACTCATGATAGAGAAATGTGTTAAACTTCAAATATAAGTAAATAAGAGTAAAGATAAAATAGTTGTCCCATTCCAAATTCCCAGGTCACTGGTGGATTCTCTTGTCAGGTTCCAGATCAGGCTGTCCCAAAATGTGCCAAACTGGCATACAGTGTTTTAAACTAAAACAAAAACAAAAACAAAAAAACCAAAAAAAACCCCAAAACAGTCGACAAACTGTCTGATGTCCTAAACCTCCCTTTCACCTAAAAGCAGGAATTTTCCCTGGCCCTTCTCCCATCTGTTCCTCTTGAAAATAAGAAACAACTCTGTGAAAAGTATCACTTACTTCTAATCCCCCCTCCCCTCTCTCATATCTGAGACACCCTTGCTGCCAGAGACAGGAATGGGAAACTATGCAAACAAGTTCTACTCAAAGCATGAAATTAGTTGTTCAAACCAAAACTTTAAAAATTTCTTTGTCCTGTCTGTTCTCGACAGATTTACTGCTTCTTTGTTGAAAAATCTATATAAACTGGCTGTTTGGGTTATTCACAGCAATATTCCATATTCACAATAGCACCTTCATGAGCAAGAGATTAAACTTGGATCTTTTTTCTCCTGTTAATCTGCCCTGTGTCAATTTAATTAGTATTCAGCGATAAGAATCTGTAAGAGCTGAAGATTAGCTTCTTCCCTAACACTATGCACGGTTAGCTACGTCTACGATGAGGGGGTCTGGGTTTATTCCCAGAGTGCTAGGGAGTCACGGTTGAACACAGCTCTCTGGCAGTTCCAGGTGTGAAAACGTGTATAGGTGATAAAGACTGAAAGTGAGAGTCCAAGGGGGGGGGGGGACCCTCGAGTCATCTGGGAGTAGCGAGCTGCTCAGTGTGCGGCAATGAGAACTGACGGAAAGAAGCAGAGTACGGGCATTCACGTGCCTCAGTTTCCCTGACTTGAATAATGGAACCCTCCCTGGCGTACCTGCCCGCGTTTTGAATTTGAGCACCCCTAGTCTCAGGATTCTCTCAGAGACAGTAGAGAGCAGGTGAGTACCTCCTCCCATTCAGCCTCTGTGGGAGAATCCACGCTCTAATTTAGCCAGACTCCCGAACATATTCTCCTACCGGCTTTCGGCTTCTTAGGGGACTGCTTCAAGCCCCAGGCAGGCAGCGCTGCTTCGCGACATCGCGCCAACTCCTCCGCATCACTGCTACTGCTGCTGCTGCTCTCCAAATCGCTCACGGAGCCACTGGGGGCCGCCATCTTGGCAGGCGCAAAGGATTGTGGGGAGTTTTTCGACCGACGACCAGCCTCTGTCCCAAAGTGAGAGGGCGCAGGGCATCATGGGGATTGTAGTTCTTAGGTTTGGCCTCTGCTTCGGAACTGTCCCGGGGTTTCCGCAAAAAGTGAGACCTGGAAGGGCCTAAGAGAAGGGTCTACACTAATCCATCCTTTTTCCAATGAGGAAAATGAGACCTAAAGTGGGGAAGGAGTTGTCTATGGTCACACGATGCAATAACATAACCAAGATTGTTTTCTATGTTTTGATTCAATGTAGTTTCAGTGGTATTCCTTTATTCCAATTATTGCAAGACCCATTACGCATCAGAAACACCTTAGGGAGTTTTATTTATTTATTTTTTTTTGAAACGAGGTCTTGCTATTATTGCCCGTGGAACTGCAGGCTCTCGTTGCTCGGGGTACCACAGACTCAAGCAATCCCCAGCCTCACCTTCCCAGGTAGCTGGGATTGCAGGCGCGCGCCACCATACCCAGCTATTTTTTTGGAACTAGGTCTCGCTACGGGCCCCAGGCAGGAACCGCAATCCTTAGCCCCGGCCGCTTCATAGGCTGAAGTTTACAGGCACGAGCCACCGTGCCCGACCTAGGGAGCTTGTTAACACTCAAATTATTGGGTCTAACTTAAATGAACAGTCAGTATCTCTGGCGGTGGAACTCAGGAACCTGTATTTCCTCCAGTGTCCTAGGATCTTGCTACTACTGAGAATGTAATTCATGAACCAGCAGCATACACAACCCGTGGGAGTTTGTTACAAACACAGTATCTTGGGGTGAATGCAGATCTGAACAGAAACTGGATTTAAACAAGTTCTCCAGGTATTCACATGCACGTTAAAGTCTGAAGGGTGATTCTGATGCGTTGGGGAAACAGCCTGCAGTTTTCTAGTGCAGGACTTCACTTTGCCCACACTTTGGAAACATTTGGTGGAACTTATCAATTCCGGTGCTGAGGACTCAGCCGAGTTCTTACACACTAGGATCTACAGTTAGGATATTTCACCAGGAAAGATAAATGAAATTATTTTGTTTTTAGCAGGTTTCCCTTCATGTTTTATTTTTTAAGCCAAGAGTGTCACTTTTTTTTTTTTAAATGCACAGAAACTCTATGACCTTGGGATTTTCTAATACAAAACAGAGGAAGGTGACTGACTCCTTTCAAAACAAAAAACACAGGGAGGGTGGGGGGGGTGAATCCTGGTAAAATAAATAAATTAATTAATTTAAAAAATATGTATAACAAAGTAAAAAAAATAAAAATAAAAATAAAATATTAAAAAAAAAATAAAAAATAAAAAAAAAAACAAAAAAACAAAAAACAAAAAACACAAAACCAAACAAAGCCAGAAAATTTCCTGCTGCCTATGTGTGGGCTGTACTGCATATTGTAAAGAATACAAAGATGGGGTGTGGACGTGGGGATGGACTGGTTTGTCTACCCCAAGGAAAGGAGATACTTTCTGTCTTTGAAGGCAGAATACTATGGAAATACTATGAATAAATTACCCAGAGACTGTTGAGAACCAATTATAAAGTGCATTTTATATTCAATGGTAAGTAAGAAGTCATCAGAAAGCAGGGCAAAAGGGAGAGGAGGGAGAAACTTTTTTGTTTGGTTTCAACCTGGTCACATGATGTCTCTATACAGAGGCAATTTCCTAAACTCACTGGATCATTATGCGCTCCGTGTGTGTGTGTGTGTGTGTGTGTGTGTGTGTGTATACTTCAGGAACTGAGGGAATTTTTTAGTCACTTCACTCTCTCAGACTTTGCCTCTCTTTGTCTCAATTCCCCTATAGTGTTCATTTCCAGAGTTGAGTCTCAAAGGATTCAGTACTAACCACTGGGATTGCATGAGCACTGTGGAAGTGTGTCTGCCTAAATGAGAATGAACACTGGTTATTTATCCCCGACTCTCTACAGTAAGGGACTCAGGCACCATCCCTTGTGTTTAGCAGTCTTGACAATAGCCAGGTAGTGGGAAAACATTATAATGAAAAAAGAGATAGACCCTGATTAAGGTTGTTGACTTGGTGTGGGAGTAGCTAGGCTGATTAGAAATAGGGCATCCTATGTGACTGGTTAGGGAGCTTATTTGACTTTCTCTACTTCATCTTAGGTTGGAATGGGGACTGGGGACTAGGAACTCTAGCAGTTGTTGACTAAGTCTTGATGGTTTGGGGCTGATTGCTGTAGAGCTTGTGGGTCAGGATTCTATAGTTATATATGGTCTGGTCACTGTCTACTTATATGTCTGGTCTTTCAAATCCCTTCATATTCCCTCACTGGCAGGGCTAAGATAACTATTTACACAGTTGGTTATGATGTGGGACCTCCCCAGCAGAGAGCGAGAAGGACTGGTTGATAGGATGAGTCCAGGGTTAGAGTATCTTTGGTGGTAGAAGCTACAGAGGAGTTTCTCAGAGGAAACTAGCTGGGTGGAAATAGAGCCGGCCCAGCTGTCTCCTTGGAGAGGATGAGAAAGTCATTGTTTTGGATACCATAGTTCCTAAAACTCAGCCAATCCTGCAGGATCTGGCCTTGGAACTCCAGCTGTTGCTGTGTTGTGAGTAGCCCCTCCTTGTCTTCGATTTGCTGCTTCAAGTTCAGGATTATGCCATCGAGGTGGAGGACATAGGCCTTGCTCCTACCATCAGGACTCTTCACAAAGACCTGGATTTCAGGGAAGGCATTCTCTAGTACACTGATGCGAGTGTCAGAGAAGATCCCATAATAGGCCAAGGAGCAGTGGATGTTGAGGACCTGCGTTTTGCCTCTTGATTGCTGAATGGACAGGTGATGCTGGTTGAAGGGGCCCCAGGCCCGCCGGATTTTATCTTGAAGCATCTTTATGGGATCATAAGGGTTCACCCAGAAGGTCAAATCTGAGTAACCGCACTTCTCCACTCTCACTTGGATGTCTCGTGCCCCCTGGAAAGGAAAGGAGAAAAAGAGGAGTTGAGTGGAAACCATATTACTCTGTCTGATGTGCAGAAGGTTGCCTTTGCCTGTCCTTATCTTCTCAACAAAGCAACAACAGCAAACATTCCAGGGGTGGCAACCACCTTCCAGTTCCTGTGTGGCACACTCTTCACATGCTTAACATCCTATCCTCACGATGAGGACTACGAGTATCCCAGGAGTGAAGTCATTTACTGCTCACCACTAGGTAGTGACAGCCGAACAGGTAATGGGACGAGGTCAGACAGACTTCTGACCTTCACCAAAGTTCCATTCTTTATCATCAGGGGCCACATTCAGGATCCTGAGAGCCCCTGCTGTTTGAAGAGCTCTAGCTGAAGGTGCTGGGGAGGGCTGGACCTCTAGTAGATCCTCTCAAGAAGGAATCTATGCCTGGCATTGCCAAGTCTTCTAATTTTTCCAGATAAAAATCTTTGCACAGCCCTTTCTTTATTGAGGAAATAACAAGAGGCAGGGATATTAGTCTCATGTGATTATAATCAAATAATAATATTAATAATAAGTTTATAATGTCTGTACCTTATTGAAGATGTGCTGCTTCTGCCTTCTGCTCAAAGCAGGCCAATCTTGTTGCAACCTCACCTCCAGCCTTTTGCCCCCAAACTTTATGGGGTGGGGGTGCCTTTTGAGTGTCTATACCCATCCACAGGGTCCATCTCAAGCTCCAACTTTTTCAAGCAACCCACTTTAGTGACTTCAGATAACATTTCTTTTCATCTCCACAAACACCTGGCTGTGATTCCTGCCTCTGCTGCCTCTTAGCAGAATGACTGGTTAACTAACCCCTCTGTGCCTCAGATTCTTTATCTATAAAATGGGGGTAAAGCTGTTAGCGTACCAGCTCTTTCTACTTTACAAAGCTGACCCAGGTCAAACACTCTGAAAGTTGTAAAGCACAATGTGAATAAAACAGGTTGTTATGATTTTAGCCTATATGATAGGTTTGACACCCCATTTTAACAGTGTTCGGCATTTTCTGATTATTTGTTAATCTGGTGAGTCTAACAGCTTTGTGCCACTTTGTTTTATGGACTTATTTACTAAGAAAATTCAGTGAATTTGAGGTTAGGGACCAGGTTTTATTTCAGTGTCACAGCTGCCCCTTTAATGACACCCCCCCCCCCCCCAGCAGCTCCAAGCTCAGTGCTGGCTCAACACAGCCGGCTGACTTGATTCACCTGGGTTCAGCATGTGCAAAGAAAGCTCAGAAGTGGGACTAATTTTTGGGGAGGTTATGGGATAAAAAAACAACAGGAAAAAAAAAGGTGGGTGGTGGGTGGGTAAGAATTGGTAGAGAAAAATCTGAAGCTCTGGGAGTTACACTGATATCGGGATGAAAAGGAGCTTACGTGTAATGTTTTCACATAATTGTGTAAGAAAAGGGTTGTTTTTACATTTATAGATATAAATGTGTGTTAGAACAAAATGGGGGACTGATACAGGGTAATGACATAGTTGAAAATTGAATAGGTGCCAAAATGCCCTGGTGGGCGGAGTCTGAAAGAACTGAAAGAGAAAATGGGAAGTGAGAAGAGGGAGTGGAGATAAAAGAAAGGGGTGAGGAAGAAAGGAGAAGAAAGGAAGGAGATGAGAATGGTGGACTGAGCGAACAGGCCCACGTGGCCTGGCCAGGGGAAGCGCCCTGAAGAGTGAGCTGGAGGTGGCAGGGAGCCATGGTGACCGGTAGAAGAGTGGCTGGTGTGGAGAGTGTGGCACCACAACTAGGTGGCATAGTGAGCTGGTACCTGGAGATGGCCAGGGATTTGGAAAACTGATTTGTGCATCAGCAATTGTGGAAAAAGTTTGAAGCACCTTGGAGAAGCAGAGCAGCGTGGAACACTGGAGAGAGAAGAAGCAAAGAGAAGATGCCTGAGAAAGACTGCAATTTGCAGAGTGCCTGCCTCAGGTTTGGAGGGGCACAGAGGTACCATCATGGACATGTGTCTTTGGGACCTTTGGGACTGAAAATGGTGACTAGGGTAAGATAAATGGCCACTTGTGGCTTTGAGGACTTTTTGTTTTCCCTGTTAAAATCCCTTGTAAATAAACCCGGTTGTTAAACTGCATTTAAGTGGCAGCTGCTATGCACAGGTGGTGCGAACCTGAGGGAAACTGGGGGGCAGAAGCCGCATTTTGAATGTGCCGTGTTGGTTAGAGGCTTCTGCCCTTTTTGTGACCTGATTTCAACACTATATACCTAAATTCACTAAGCTCAAACTATCTAACTTTTAGCTGCATTGAGGCAGAGATGAAAAAAAACCACTATACAGTTTTCTCAGCTGGCAGCCCCAAGCTGCGTCATTACCCTCACTTCCCAGCTGGGAACTGGCTCCTCCCGGTCATAGCAACAGTCCTTTTTCAGGCACTGGCTGGCACGCTGAGCGACTATGTCCCATCTGTACCCTTCCGCCACGTTGTGAGTGGGGTCAACCGGATCCAGGATGATGGGCCTGCAACACAGGAAGAGGTGATCAGACTTCTTCCGGTTTGGGCACTTGGAAACCGGAAGTAAGCTTTCTCAGGATTCTTCGTTTTAAACCCCTGTGCATCAGCTAGTTCAGAGTCCAGAGCTGTCAACCCTGAGGGTGCAGAGTCAATGCTGGGGAGGAACCGAATGGAATGGAGAGGGATTCTATTTCCAAGAACCCCCTTGAGAAGAGCACCCCAGGTGCCTGCAGGAAATTTTTGGGGTAAGACCCCAAAAGCCATGCAGGGTAAAGGACTGGGTGCTTTGGGCCCCTGAGTTATCGCGCCCAATGTCCCCGAACTATTTCTGCTTGGAGGAGCCAGGCAGCGAGCCTCTGGGCTGGGGTCAACACGCAGGGCCTATGTCCAGTGCTCAGACTGGCTCCCAGGAATGCTCTCTCACCAATGGGCAGCGAGGGAGCGGGACAGGTGTGTAGAGAGATGCATTGGTGGTGAGAGGACAGAGTGTACGGGCCACACAAGGGGCAGAATGAGGAGTCTGCAGGTTTCTCTGAGGTCCCAAGAGTTCCCAGCCTCGTTTCTGGGCATCCTCTTTCATAAGGAAACTGGCGTTTTCTTTAGTGTGAAAAAGGACCAAGTACATATGAGGATCATAGAGTTTCTCATGACCCGGACCTAGAACTTTCATTATAAACACGTGTCTCTGGCTGGGGTTCCCTGCAAGCAAATCCCAAGATAATGACCCTGGAGTGCAAGTAATTTCTTTGGAAGGAGTGGCCAGGAAGCATCAGTCGGAGTAGAGAGTAGGGTGGGGGAGGGAAGGGGGCCGGGAAAGGGTTTGTGTCAAGGTGATGACCACTATGGGACTGACTGGAGAGGTGGGGGGGGTGGTCTCTGGGCCACATGATCCGGAGATGTGGGGAGCTAGGTGTGAGTTTGGGACATTTAGCCAATTAACTTCCACCAGCCATTGGGTAAGCTGCTTTCAGAGGGGGGGAGGGGGGAGTCTCAGGCCAAGGACTGCAGGTGCTGACAGCTGAAGGTTGAGGCAGTCTTCACAGAATTGGTTAAGGCCCAGGGAATGTGAACAGGGCACTGACAGAACATACTACAGTTGAGAATACAACTTAGGTCTCTCTGATCCTTCCCACTTTCTTATGCTTAGACCATTTCAAAAGAACTGAAATAGTCTGAGGGCAAGAAGCTGGGCTAAGGAGAATGTTAACTTAAAGAACAAGGATCAGTACTTCTGGGTATCTATCTGAAGAACATGGAAACATTAATTCAAAACGATACATGCACCCCTATGTTCATTGCAGCACTAGTCTCAATAGTCAAGATACAGAAATAACCCAAGTGACTGATAGTGGGTGGATGAGTGGATAAAGAAGATATGTATACACACAATGGAATATTACTTGGCCATTAAAAGGTTGATGCCTTGCTGGCTGCAACATGGATGGGTCTCGAGGGGATTATGCTAAGCAGAAATAAATCAGAAGGGAGCTGGGTGTGGTGGCACATGCCTGTAATCCCTAGCTGAGGCTAGGGATCACTTGAGTCCGTGGGTTCAGGATTAACCAGGGCAATATAGTGAGACCTAGTCTCTTAAAAAAAAAAGGAATAAATCAGATGGAAAAATACAAATATTGTATGAAGATAAAGAAAGAAAATTGTTGTGGAATATAAAGAAAGAAAAGCACTAATGCAAATAAAACAAAACATAAACAAAAGCAAACGTAAACCTTAGACTCTCAAAAGTTGGGTTACCAGTGGGGATGAAGTAGAAGCAATAGCTTGGTGGTGAATGATGATTGACATTTGGTAGTGAGGGATGTTGTGAAATATGTTGCTGAGGTAAGGAACTGTCCCCCTAAACCTCTCTAGTGTAGATCAGTGTTACCTCAACACAGACAAAGAAGTTGCTATAAGAGCCCAAATGATTCACAGAACTACCCCTGACCCTCACACAGAACTCCACTTAAATGTGAATGTATTGTTTATATATATATATACATACATATATATATACATATATATACATACATATATATATATATGTTTTTTTTTTTTTTTTTTGAGACTAGGTGTTGCTATGTTGTCTGAGGTACCACAGACTCAGGTTGCCCGGGGTAGCATGGATTCAAGTGATCCCCAGCCTCAGCTACCTTCTAGCCCAGGTAGCTGAGATTACAGGCACCTGCTGCAGCACCCAGCTGATTTCTTGAACCAGGTCTCTCTATATTGCCTGGGATAGTCTCGAACCCGCAAACTCAAGCGACCCCAAGCCTCTCAACTCCCAGCGCTTGGACAACAGGTGCATACCACCATGCCTGGCTTTTTGTTTTTATAGTTCTATTTTAATGAATTGATAAAAAAGGGAGAGGGATAAGCCTTCTAGCCCAAAGCCCAAAGTCCCTGACAGTTTGAAAAGTGCTGACTTGAGGAGTCAGCTGTGTGAGTCTGAGGTCTCAGAGCAGTTTTACTACTTCATAAACCTTAATACCACCATATCCCCAATGCTTTCTTTTCTCTGTGAAACTGGTGGGAAGCTGGCTCAGTACCTGTCTTTTTTGAGCTGATTTCTGATGAAGTCCCCAATAAGCGGGTCTTGGATCATGTAGAACTTGGTCCAGTAGATACAGAGGAACTCATAGTCCTGGAGCAGCTCCATCACTGTGGCGAGACCTTCATCCAATCCAAAATTGTCATTCTCCTGCGTCCCCATTTCCCAGGCATAGATGGTCAGGAGCTCCAGGGCATAAAGAGGGGGCAGGTTAGCCTTGGGGCACATGGCTCTCACGTACTGTTGAAAGAGAAGGGGAGAGAGAACGCCCAAGATGTTGTGTGAGGACACTGGACCAGAAATGGAAGACCCATATTCTTGTCTCAGCTCTGCCATCTGCTGGCCGCGCCATCTTGGCCATGTCATTTTAGCCTTCCGCTTCCAGTGGGGTTTCCCACTTGTCAATTAAGTGGCTGGCATTGTCCAGTGATTCCAAACAGTGTTTGAGATAACTCCTGGGCTGGAGTTCTGAAGTCCTCAATTGGGAGTCCTCAATTGTGAGCAGGTTGGGCTCTGCCTCCAGTATCCCAGTCTAAGCAGTTTCATCTAAATTTAGTGTGAAGTACTGGGCTTCTGAGAGAATTCTCCCTAATGAAAGACTTCCTCCCTAAACAGAGAGGTTGAGGAGAGGGAAGTATGGGACTAGGTAAAGCTGAGATTCTGTGGGGAAGATTGGGCTTATCTCTCTAGCAGATATTTCTTCCTTCCCATAGCAGAGAAGCTATGCTGTTAGGATGGGAGTTCTGATGTGGGTCGTGACCGGACATACCTACAAGCACAAACCTATTCCCTTTGTCAAGTGATTGGCTCAGGAAAATGCATGTGATATGTTGACTCAATTGAGTTCTTTTGTTTAGTGGCTGAAAGAAGTCCTCACTGGTGTGTGGCTGTGAGGGCAGGAACACCTGTGGCCATTTTGTCAGTATGAGGACCAAGTTGATATAATAGAAGAGAGAAGATGAGTGAATTTTAGAGAAACAGAGCCAGAGCCCTCACCAAACACTGCCTGAAACTCCCTCCCCACCCTTAGGGGTTTTCACACAGAAGCTGATAATTTTCTTAGTTTAAGTCAGTTTGAATTGTTTTTTGATCTTACTAGCAAGGGACAGTATGTTAGTTGAGCCCAGGCATTAACTGTCTTAGAAACCTCTCTAGATTTGGCTAGAAAAAGAAATTTTTTTCTTCGTTAAACATTCAGCTGTTTGGTTCGTGGAGGAAAAATTAACATCTTGTCCTGTGGCATTGTAAATAAGAATTATAGCATCATAAAGTTAAAGGGGGAATCCCCCATCTTTACCTTGAAAGAAAGAACAGTTTCTCCAGTCTAGTTCTCATTAGTCCCCAAAATAAATAAAATCTTGAGCTTTTCCTGGGAGTAACTGGCTGATTCACTAACAAAAACAACTTTATCCTTGGCTTTAAAGTCATTTTTAATTGAGTTCAAATTGATTTATAAGTTTATAAATTTGTTTTCATAATATTTTGTGAGGTCACACTTAACACTGTAAATCTCAGCTAATAAAATTTTAATTTTAAGACTTAAAAACTTTTGTGTTTTCTCCAGTATGTGAGGTTTTATATTCTTAAAACTTTTATAATAAATAAAATGCAAAATGCTAGTAATCATAAGATACAGGCCTGAGGAAAAATGAGACCTCATTTGCTCTGATTTCTTTATATTTTGGAGTTCTCTGACTTTTGCAGGTTTCTGTCTGAAAATATTAGGATATTTCTAGATCTTGTAAACATGTGATAAAATTGTCATTTTTCCACCATCAACAGAAACTAACCATAAATCTAGTAATCTTAGTAATCATTCTTCTATTCTCTGTGTGTATATTATATATTATTGGGGCAATCTTTTTCTTCTGCATTCTTGTGCATTCTTGCTACTTCCCTTGCAAGTTCTTAAACAATGATTTTTGTCTTTTAGGGTTTTTAAAAATTATTTCTTAATTTTTTATTTCCCAAACTGACTACATGGTGTTGTCTGAGAAGTGTATCCAGGGACTGTTTATACTCAAACATATGCAACCTGGAGGGTGATTTTTCCCTTTTGAGTGGCAGTAGCTTTTATTCTTGCTGATGTGGTCTCTCCCAGCTCTATTTCTATTTCTGATTCTGGATTAGAACTTGTGTTGGTTAAGTTGGCTTTGGGCTTTTATTCTTATTGGCATAGAATCACTTTTGTCCTGTGGATAACAGCAACTTGTAAATCTGGCTTTATGGCTGAACGATCTGGGAGACTGATGATAGGATGTTATTCTCTACTGGGTGACCGTCAATAGGAATTTGATTGTATTTTCTCTCTAATGCTTTTCATTTGTTTGACTTGAGAATTCTCATATCGCCTGGAAGTCTCACTACTTTTGTCATGCATGCCATGATGCATTTAAAATACTCAGAAATAAATGTGTGTGTGCATGCGTGCGTGCATGCCTGTGAGTGTGCACAACACTACAGGGAATCAGCACTATGAGATTAGGTGGCAACTGGCGGGAGTTTATGCTGTTTATTTTTGATCAATAATTCCAAAGCTAATAGGTCTTTTTGTCTGTATGTAAAGAAATGTAAAACACATTTTACAAAAGAATTGTGTGGTTACAATAATATTTATTTGCAGACTGATGTCTTTCTCACCACTCCATGATGGGAAATGTATGGAATGTGGTTTGGAATAAATTCACGGAGAAAGATTCAGATGCACCCAAGGGGGATTGAATCAAAATCTCACCAGACTAATTTGTTCTAGGTGAAGACAACTGCATGAATACAAACTACTTAGCCAAAGTTCAACAAAATGAGCACTGACTATCCAATTAATATTCTAGTTATGAAGATATAGGAGGAATAAAATCCTTTCTTTTTGCTTAACTTAGCTCGTACCTAAGTACAAGGCTATACTTGAATTAACAGGATAAACTAATTAATAACTGATTAATAAGTATTTAAACACTGCATTATTCAGAATAAAAACCTCTTTAAAAATTCCTACCATACATTTTAACTAACAACCAGAAAAACAAAAATTATTCCTCTCTAAAACAATGGCCTTAAAGTAAAACTAAAATAAACTGGCTTTCTTTACAGAAAACTATTGAGAAAGATGGTAAATATTCAGTATCCCTTATGGAGCTTTTTTCATGACTAAAGTATTTATATAAATTCAATAAAAATCTGCCTGCCTTTCTACCAGGATAGAGGTAGGTAAATCAATTTATCAATAAATGAATAATAAATCAAATTTATAAGTCAATTTATATTTATGCCATATAAATATGCTTAGCCCATCATTATAAGTATGCTTAGTCCCTCATTAAGAATCAGGACAAAATTAGACAGACATAAAGAGACAGAATCTGTATGATTCCACTTACTTGAGGTATGCAGAGTAGGCAAATTCATAGGTATAGAAAGAAGTGATACAGGGGTAGTGATGCAGTTGAAAATTGTATGGGCACCAAAGTGCCCTGGTAAGTGGAGTCTGAGAGAAAGACTTGGGAGAAGGAATGAGAAGTACCAAAGGGCATATAAAAAGTATGAACAAGGAGAAAAAAATATAAAAAGGAGAGACAAGCATGATGGACTGAAAGAACAGGTCCAGGGAAACCCCTGGAAGAGTGAGCTGGAGGTGGCAAGGAGCCATGGTGGAAGAATGGCTGGCAGAGAAGTAGCTGGTGTGGAGTTGGATGTCAAAATGGCAGGCTGGGGGTGACCAGATGCTGCTGAAGGCAGGCCTGGTGAATTCGGCTAGATGCCGCAGGAGGCAGGCCTGGTAAAGGAAGCATGTAGAGCCACAGCAAGGTGGCATATTTGGAAAGCTGATTTAGGATCAGCATTTTGTTGAAGCAGTTTGAAGAGCCTTGGAGAAGTGGAGCAGCATGGCACAATGGAGATGAAGTGAAGAGAAAATGCTGGAGAAAGCCTGGACTTTGCAGAAGTACCTACCTCTCAGGTTTGAACGAGCAAAAGGGCACCATCATGGACATTTGTTTGGGACTTTCAGACTAAATGGTGATTAGGGTAAGGTAACTGGCTACTTGTAACTTTGAGGACTTTTCATTTTCCCTGTTGAATACCCTTGCAAATAAAACCCTGTTGTTAAACTGTACTTGTCTGTCAACTGCTACGCAGGTAGTATGGACCTGGGGGAATCTGACTGACAAAACCGCATTTTTTTTTTTTTTTGAGACTAGTTCTCACTATTTTTACCCGTGGAACCCCCGGCTCTTGTTGCCCGGGGTACCACAGACTCAAGCAACACCCAGCCTCAGCTTTCCAGGTAGCTGGGATTACAGGCGCGCACCACCACGTCCATCTAGTTTTTTGGAACTAGGTCTCACTATGGGCCCCAGGCGGGACTCAAACCGCGATCCCTAGCCCCGGCTGCTTCATAGGCTGAAGCTTACAGGCATGAGCCACCGTGCCCAGCCCCAAAGCCACATTTTAAATGTAGTATGTTAGTTGGAGGCACATTTCAACCCGATTTCAATAGGAACTCCATGTTTTATAGGAACTACATGTTCCTTGGCTCCTGACCCTAGCGGATGAACTGAATAAGAGGAGTAAATACTTTTGTACAATGAAAATAAATGATAATCAGGGAGTTTACAGAGCTTGCAGACAAAAACAAACTATTTACTGTGTTTTGTTCACTATACAGTATGAACTCTTTATGTCCTGATGGGTTGGTCAACATGTCTTGTAACACTTAGTAAAATAAAACTTGTCCATCAAACTAATAATACTGAACCGAAAGACTTTCAACAAACCATGGATGGTCTGGGTGGAAACTTAAACCAGAGGGAGGGTGACAGAAACAGAGCTAGTCCAGTCTTCTGTGAAAATTACAAATAAATGTAAAGATCATATGCAGGAAGAAAGGACTTTGCACCCTGAAACCAAGCAGCACAGTAACCTAGCAACCAAGCTATTTGGCAAACAGGCTGACTCAGTCCCAATTAGCAAGTACATGAACCATTCTGTTTAGTCCTAGTTCTTCAAATTCACAAATCCTGGGATCATTTCCTGTGTGACTTAGCAATAAAAAACAACTTCATATTTGGCCCTGGCAATGCTAATATATGAAGACCCATCACAGCCTTAGCTGGTGTGGTGACCACAGGAGAAAATTGTTGTTTTCCTGCCATAAACAGACAGTAAACTCACCAACTTCAGTAATTTTCTGATTTTCCCTTTAAATACTTTTCTGAGCCAGTTTTAAAAACCTGAATTTATAAGAAAGACGTTGTCACCCCCCAATTTTGTTGTTTCCGAGTCTGCTTTCATAGACTTAGATAGCTCTGTACATCTGGATATTTCGAAATATATTCAGTGCTATGCACACATCTGTGAAATGTAAAAAGTAGCTCACATGTAAGTGAATACACTTACATGTATTCACTCAATAAGATTCATGATATTCAGAAACTCTGCCATATGGAGGGGAAATTGGTACAGGGTAGAAGTTAGCAAATCTCAAGTCAGGGCACCCTGGGAAACTGACATTCCTGGGCTAAAGCTAGAGCAGTTTTGGTAGTAGTTGACTGAAATGCTGTAGGTTCTTTATTTTTCTCTCCTCCTTCTCCTCCAGCCCCACCCCCTCCATTTTCTTCATTGTTTCACTTGGTGGTTCAAAAGGCAACATTCTCTCCTCTTCTCTCCCCTTCACTTACCCTTGATGCAGTTTCCAGGAAATAACAAATCTGCTCCTGTCTCTCCACCCCGCCCCCTCGTGTGCCCACCCTGGCGGCCTCACCTGCAGGTACCAGTGTTTTACCAGTCGCAGGAGGCTCTTTAACTTGGTTGGCCGATGTTTCACGAAGTCTCTCTGCAGCTCGCTGAAGGAAGGGGAGAAGTGGCCAGGGTAGCCATTGGCCTTTATTAGACTGTTGTAGATCTCAGCGGGCAGCAGAGAAGTAGGTACAGAAGCCCCTGGGGGAGGTAGAGAGAGAAGGGTTGAGGAAGCCCCAGGCTGGGCTGGCATGTGCCTGGGAGAGAGCCTGTTCATCGTAGGAGCTTCTCTCTGTGAAACCTGAGACCTCAGAATGGACAGGAGAGAGGTTTGCCCGGCTGCTTGTCCTTCCGGAGAGCCACAATTTGTCTTTCTATTCTTCAGGCCTCTTGTCCCCTCTTGGTGCCCCCAACATCTCTGGTTTCGCTTAGTGTCTTGTGGGTCTCTTTCTCGCAAGTAAGGGACCCTCCCAACACCTGTGAGAGAGGCTTCCGTCCAGAAAAGGAAGCTGGGCTCAGAGAGCTCACTTGCTGAAGGGTGTGTTCTGTGGTGCCTCATTCAAGTGTGCAGACACCCCCCTCGCTCAGATGGGATCCATCCTTCCTTCCTTCCTTCCTTCCTTCCTTCCTTCCTTCCTTCCTTCCTTCCTTCCTTCCTTCCTTCCTTCCTTCCTTCCTTCCTTCCTTCCTTCCTTCCTTCCTTCCTTCCTTCCTTCCGCTATGTTGCCCAGGGTAGTCTCGAACCTACAGACTCAAGTGATTCCTAGCCTCAGCCTCCCAACTAGCTGGGATTACAGGCGCACCACCACACCTGGCTTGGGACCCCATTTCTGATGCCTCTACAGAGGGACGCTGGCAGCCTTCTAGTTAACAGGGATGGGCACATGAGCAGAAAGCGCTAACATCGGTGATAATTGTAGCTGATATTGTTCATAGCAAACTCGGAGAGCCTGTCACTGACGAGGAATGAGAAGCAGCCCTCAGCCATGGCCCACGGGAAGTTGGTGGGTGAACATCCAACATCCCACCTGGGATGCGTTGGAGGTGCTCTGTCTGCTCAGTACCTGAGTTCTCGGGGGCATGGCGCTCTGTTGCTCACACAGGCGTCTTGCTCAGTATGCACCTTGATATTCTCCTCCCCTCCCCGTCTCTCTCCTCTCCTCTCCAACCCAAGTTTCCTGGCACCACTTGTCTTCAAACCTTTGTCTAAGGTCTGCAGCTGGGAAAACCCAAAGGACCCCACACCTGTAGGGAGTTTAGGGCAATACCAGAGGTTATTCTTCCGACTCCTTCCTCTCTCTGGGTCTCACGTCCACCTGAACGTCCTTCCTGAGAAAGGCCCTTCTCCAGAGCCTTTCCCTGGGCACCCAGACCACCCAGCTCTTTCCCCTGGCCACTGACCACCATTTGAATCACTTATTTCTCTGCAAGTTTCTTCCATAAAGTTGACAACTGGAGTCGGGCCAGTGGTGGGGGAGGTAAGGGAGGGACGGGAGAGTGTGAATGAGGTGATGTCACCTTCCCTTACCCAGGGCCTTGTAGGCGGGCGTGACGGTGACCGTGACGGGCTCCGCGGTCCTCCGGTTCCAGATGGTGAAGACTAGGGTCCCCTGGACCACCGTCAGGTCCTCCAGCCCCAAGTCCAGCAGGTCTTGGCAGCACCAGGCCTCCTGCTGCAGCAGGCGCAGGGTCGCTCGCTGGTGCTTGGCCTGGTCCTGGAAGCTGCGGAAGCAGTTCAGGAAGACCACCAGCTCCACTTCCGCCAAGTCCTTGAGCGCTGTGCCGTTCGCGAAGGCGCCCACCTGTCAACACAGAGCCGGTCACCGCAGGCCCTGCCCGTACCTGGCGCGCCTCTTGCAGGTGAGCAGGGGGCGGGCGAGAGGACTGGCCGCTCACCTGGGCCGCACGGACAGCACACAGCACGGTCCGTGGGAAGCCAGGCCTCCTCATGCCAGGGCTCAGGCGTCTGAGCTGCCACCCTGCCTACTGCTGAGACACACCCACTCCTAGAGTGCTGCCTGCCCCCTGACTCCCGTGGGGGCTCATGTGTGCATATTCTGAGCAATTTCGCGACATACAAAGGGGTAGCAGGGTTGCCTGGTGGTAAGAGCCGTGGGCTGCGCACTGGGGCACCTGAGCTCTACCGTCATTCCGAGCCTAAGTTCTTTATCGGCAAAATGAGAGTCGTGCTGGAACACGAGCTGAGTCAGTGTGGAAGAGTTTACATGGAAGCCGGGCGTGGTGGCACGCACCTGTAGTCCAAGCGCTGGGAGGCAAAAGACCTGGGATCGCTTGAGTTCTCGGGCTCAAGACTATCCCAGGCAACATAGAGAGACCTGGTCTCGAAAAAGCTGCTGGTCGTGGTGGTGGGTGCCTGTAATCCCAGCAACGTGGAGGCTGAGACTGGGGATTGCTTGAGTCCGCGGGATTGGGACTACCCTGGGCAACATAGCTAGACCTAGTATCAAAAAAAAAAAAAAAAAAAAAGAAAAAGAAAAAGAAAAAGTTTGTGCGGAAGCTGGAGGCACTTTTTCTTTCCTTTTTTTTTTTTTTTCTTTTAGGTCTTGCTACTTTTGCCTGTGGAACCGCAGTCTCACGTTGCCTGGGGTACCACAGACTCAAGCAATCCCCAGCCTCAGCTTCCCAGGTAGCTGGGATTACAGGCGTGCGCCACCACATTGGCCCAGCTATTTTTTGGGACTAGGTCTCACTGTGTTGCCCTGGGCGGGACTCGAACCACGATCCCCAGACCCCGCCGCAACTTCATAAGCTGTCGCTTATAGGCACATGCCACCGTGCCGGGTTTCTTTCTCTTCTTAATGTAGCTGACTTAGATCATCTCCCTGCTGCTTGTTGTTTTGCCTCCTCCTCTGAATGGAAGGAGCCGCTGGGGGAAGGTTCGGAAGGGGCTTTTAAAAGTACTGTTGTGCTCTCCAGCCCCAGCTGCCAAGGTGGAGGAAGCCCCCCTCTTTCTTATTCCTGTGAGGAGGTGGAGTCCATCCCCAGGTCAGCCCCCTCTCCTGGTGGGTGGGGTCGCTGCACACTGATAATCCTGCTGTCTCAGGTGGGATATGTGTGCCTGACATTGCCAAGGCCTTTTATGCATGCCATGTTTTTCTTTTTCCTTTCCTTTCCTTTCCTTTCCTTTCCTTTCCTTTCCTTTCCTTTCCTTTCCTTTCCT
>PVHY01023630.1:0-20713 GCA_004024945.1 Uropsilus gracilis
GAGGGAGGGAGGGAGGGAGGGAGGGAGGGAGGCAGGGAGAGAGGAGGAAACTTAGCAGGGAAGCCACGGAGTGCTTAAGAGGATGTGACCATCAGTGAGCCATCCTGCTGAAGGCTCCACACACAGGATTACAGAGCGAACTGGGAGCAACACAATGAAATCAAATAGAAAAATGAAATCAAATCTATACATGTAATCTGCCCTCCCCCCCTCATAGAGCACCCTTTTTGTGCCATCTAACTCCTGTTTGCTCTCCTTGTTACCCACCGAAGCAGGTAGGTTGGTTATCTTACAGGTGAACAGGGTCCTCTCCACTAAAATTGCAGGCCCAGGTTTGCCTCCAGAACCTGGTTGAGTGGGCCTATCAGCTAACTCAAACTTCATAAAAAAAGCATCTATAAGTGAAACTAGCAGCCAAGTGGGGAGGAGTGGAGCTAGAGATCTTAGTGTCATCTTGGGGTGACCCAAATCCCCATGGCTCCCAGAACCTTTGACAGTTTGGTGACCATTGTGTTAGGAACAAGTGCTGAGGAGTCACAGGTGCTCCATGACCCTTACGCAGTGTTACATGGTCGTGTTATTTAGGTAGGGACCTCCCCCCACACAAACGGGGAAGTCGGAGGCACAGCCTAAGTTGTTACTGACAGTCACCATAGCTGTTCACAAGTGAAAGTATCCAGAACATTTTATCATGACCCAAAGCCATGAAACAATCTCCAAAAGGTGCATGGAAGAGACCTGTCCACATTGTAAATGCTTTCCAAACAAAAGTTACAAACGGCACAAGGAAGCACCTTTGATGGAAGAGACCGGTGTGAAATACACCTTGTCTCCTGCCAGGAAACAAGGGGACAGTGCTCCAGAATGCTGGAAAGGAAAAACATGACCTTGGGATGTTATGCCCACCTCATTCTTCAAGGAAGTGTGAAATTGAGACACTTTAAGACTTATGGTGACAAAAATTACCTCTTATAGAAACCTTTGCCAAGAGAACTAGCAAGGATATCTTTCAAGAAGAAAAAAAAATGAATGGATAAAGCGTTTTGGTAAATCTAAATAGCAACTTAAAATTATGTATTATATATGTGTATATATGTATATATACATATATATGTGTATATATACATATATACATACACACACACACACACACATATATATTCCTATATATATATAGGAAATGCTTTCCAAACAAAAGTTACAAATGGCACAAGGAAGCACCTTTGATGGAAGAAATCGGTGTGAAATACAACTTGTCTCCTGCCAGGAAACAAGGGGACAGTGCCCCAGAATTATATATATATAATCAGTCGGGCACGGTGGCGCATGCCTGTAAGCTTCAGCCTGTGAAGTGGCTAGGGTTAGGGATCACGGTTCAAGTCCTGCTCGGGCAACATAGCAAGACCTAGTCCCATGGGCATGGTGGTGCATGCCTGTAATCCCAGCTGAGGCTGGGGATCACTTGAGTCTGTGGTACCAAGGACAACGTGAGCCTGCAGTTCCACGGGCAAAAATAGCAAGACTTAGTCTCCAAAAAAACCCCCAAAAACTATATATATCAAAAACTCTTAAATGTCTAATTCAATTTAGATTTTAAAGTTCTGGAGAATATGGGTTCTCCTGAGTTGTGTTTCAAAGGGATATTAAAAAGTGTTCAAATGTGAGGGAGGGAGACATTCGCTACCCTATTCTGCCCCCTCCCTTCAGCTGGCAAGTTTGTGATCCCTTTATCCGGGCCACCCTCCACTTGACGATGCTTGCCATCGTCATTAGGATACAGAAAACACAAATGCAAGTGCAATTTTGCCTTCAAACTAGAAAGAGCATATGTGCAAATCCTAAACCAAGTTATGGCTGTGCGCCCCAGCGCGAACTTCCTAACCGGGGAAACGGTTGACAGGAGCAGGAAGGCCTGGCGACTCTTGCGCCATATCCCTTCCATCAGCCAACAGGTTTGTCCCCTCAGCAAGGACAGTTTTCAGAGCAGCAACTTGAGCTCTAACTTGGTGTCCTTTCTCCTCCCCTCAAGTGCAGGGACAGGGTTCTCCCCAAACAGTGTGGTGGGGAGAGGGAGGAGCCACAGTCAGCAGAGGGCATTCGAAGTGATACTGCAGGTGCAGATACAAGCTTTACCTGGGAGTAGCTGATTCAGTGCATAAAGAGCTGCCTCCTCTTGTTCAGCTCAGTATCAGTCCTAATGCTCGAGCGAACGAGCGAGAGAGAGAGAGAGAGAGAGAGAGAGAGAGAGGCTTGTTCTTTGCAGTGCCAAAGACTGGGGGCAGAATTTTGAGGTTTCAGTGCAACTTTAGAAAGATATTTTCTAGTAGTTAGCTCTGTCTGGGGGTGGGGGCAAAGCAGGGGGAAGCTGTGGAACAGCCTTAAGGAACGCAAAACCCAGACACCAGATATTCAAGGAGAAACTGCTTTGTCAGGAACAGTGTAGAAACAACTCCTTGATTGAAAGAGATTTAGCCAGACCTCTGAGACCTTTCCTGACCCCTACGGTTTAAGAGCCTTTCTAGTCAAGGAACCTATTTTCAAGTCTTCTGAACAGTTAATAATCGTGGTCTATTTCTCTTCACAGCTGGTCTTAACAGTTCCGAGGGGGTGGGAAGGTGCATGAAATAGTGATTAGAGATTATTTTCGAGACTGAAATGGGATGTGAGCTCCTTGGGTCTGATTTGTAGTCAGCCTAGTCGTGCAGCCCGGCAGCGTGTTCCCCCTCGTCTGTGCGGGTGGTGTGCACCAGCATCCAGTCAGGAGAGCCCTCCCGTCCTTCAGGGCTTCAGAACTGCGGCCAGAGCGAGCTGTGCTGCAGTCAGCGAAGCACACGCCGTGGGTTTTTAATTAAAATAATGTCATGATTTTCCTGGTCATTGTCAAGGTGAAAATTAATCACGATTAAATAGCCCCCAAAATTACGCATATATTTTAAGAGCATCTTTGTTGGAGGGTCACCCCACAGACACGGCTTCGTCACAGTTCTTCACCTGGGAGATGTGCTTACCAATGCGGGGCTCTGTAGGCAGCCGCATCTGCCCATCGGCAGCGCACGCTTAGCGTCCACTGATTCTGTGATTTCGGTTTCTATGGAATAATCGCATTATGAGAGAAGTAAAGGAAAAGGAAATTGGAAATTGTTTCTTCAGGAAGAACTGGGGTTTAGGGCATAATGTTCATGTCACTTTTTGAAAGAAGAGACTGGTGATGCCGCCGCATGAACATGTCCTTCACCCAAGAATGGCCGTGTCTTCCGCCGCGCCCACAGGGGTTGCGGGCGGCGGGAAGGAGAGGGTTCCTCCGTGTCTGTGTTCATGCTGGCATTTGCGTTTCCAGCACAGAGGCCTCTGCAGCGCGGTGCAGGTGTCAGCGTGGCTGCCCCAGTGCAGGGAGGCGCCCCTGTGCCTGCCCCTGGTCTCTGCACCTCACGGCCTCCTCTTGGGGGTTCTCTTTCTCGGACAGAGCAGCTCCCCGGAAGCTGACGGTTTCTCATTTTCCACTGCGCTCTTCAGACTGTCCTGCCTCCTTAGTTCTATTTGCTTTCCGGGACTGCACACGCAGCGTCCGGACGCCGCCTTCCTCCTTCCTCCTCCTCCTCCTCACTACTAGACGGCCTTTCCTGCAGCGGCAGGCTCAGCTGGTCGCCTTCCACCCCCACGGTGGACTTGGGACCCATTTACCCTCATCACAGAATCCCGTTCCCTGCCCACGTTTCAGGACCAGATTTCCCGTTTTTTTCCACAATGTGAATATGTTCCAGCTGCCTGTACAGTTCTGCTGCTCGCCCGCCTTCTCTTTCCCCTGGGATCCTCCTGTCAGTCTCTAAACCTGCTCCAAACCTGCTGTCCACAGATGGCCAGCCCAGTTCTGCCTTTGCAGGGATCAGCCTCAGTGTTGCCCTTGGGGCTAAGGCCAAGAGAAGGAAACAGTCCTGCTCCCAAAGCCCTTTCCCACCATCCTCCCTGCTTTTCACTTAGCTGCTGTCGCACTGATCTGTTTTCTGCCCTCAAACCTGCCACGCTGGTTCCCGTCCTCCGAAATGTATACTTTCGGTTCCTCTGCTTTAAGATGCCCTCCCCCTGCAGCCTCCGAAACATCCGAACAGCATTGAGGCGCTTGCCTGCCGGGGAGCATTGGGGGCAGCATTGGGCAGGACCGCGCCAGCTTAACCAGCTGCCCAGCACTCTCTGTGTGCGCCTCTTGCTGTTCGGATTTCTGGTTCCTCGTGCCCCCTGCCCGCCCCCCTTTGGAGTGTAAGCCCCCCAGGGCAGACCCTCTTCTCCCTGCACTCTGAACCAGCCCGCACAGTTACTAACTGTTGCCTGCAATGTCCAGGACACGCTGCTTGGCTGCGAGAGTGACAGGTTCTGAATCCAGTGTCAAAATAAGCTGCTCCTGAGCACGGCAGGTCAGCCTCCACTCCACACCGCGTGCTCCTGGTCAGACCTGCTTGATGGTACTCTGGCTTTGGCCTGCCCCATGTGCTGCTCAGAGCGCAGCAAAGACAGCCTCCACCGTATGGGCCTGCTCACCGCTACCAGGGTTGCTCACCCCACTGCCAGGTCGTGTTGCTGCTGTGCTGCGGCCTGTGACGAGCTGGCCGCCCAGGACTCAGCGCTGCCCCAGGCTGCTCACTGAGCTCTGTGCTCCTCTTCCTCTGTAGCGTGGGTTTGGGGGCCGATGTGAACGATTCCAGGACAAATACGTAAGATTTAAAGTTCTAACTTTTTCCTTCTCCATAGATGTGAACGATTAGAAGAACAACTGAATGACCTGACGGAACTCCACCAGAATGAAATCCTGAACTTAAAGCAGGAGTTGGCCAGCATGGAAGAGAAAATTGCATATCAATCCTATGAACGGGCCCGGGACATCCAGGTTAGCAGGAGGGATCCTGGGTGAAAGCAGAAGATGAAGGCCAGGCGGTTGCCAGGGGTGGGGCTGAGCAGAGGGTGGTGAAGCCAGAAGTTGTATGGGTGCATTTTCCGTGTGGCCAGCGTGAAAGGAGCCATGGAGATGGATGGCGATGCTCGCACAGCAAGTCACATGCTTGTCACACGGCCCCCGCACACTGAACCATAACTAAGCTGTGCAGTCTCTGTTTTATCACAGTTTCAAAGAACAAAGGAAAAAGGGGTGCCTAGATGTGTGGATGAGTCTAGGAAGCACTGTGCAGGGGAGGGTGCGGACACTAGACCGTGTGCCGTGGACTCCGAGTGTGCGGCCCTCCCGGGCAGGCGGCTCCCTGGGGACAGGCACATTAGTGGTGGCTGGAGCTACAGGGAGGGGAGGGGGCGTCTAGCTAAGGGGTTCTTTTGGGATGAAGGAAATATTCTGGAATTTGATAGTAGCAGTGGCTACAATTGCACGGCATTTTAAATTTACTAAATACCACTCAACTGTACACTTTAAAACGGTGTGTTTTGTGGCATATTATACAAAAAGTATAGGGTAGAAAGGGTCAGGTAGTGTGCTATGATGCTTATGCCAACTGCAACATACCTGCTGTGTGGGTGAGAGCCTCTCCTCAAGATACGGTGCCATTCGGGGCCAGCGTGCCAGTGCGGGCCCAGGGGAGTCTCTGTTGGGATCACAGTAGCCACGGTGTGTGGAGAGCCAGATGCAGCCCATCTGCTGCTCGTGCATCCAGCGCTCCTCCAGCATCCCTCTTGGCCATCTTGCAGCCTTCTCCTTCTTGGCCAAAGGAGGCTTTTGTCCTAGCTGCCAGGGCAACCTTTTACCCAGCACTTCATGAAAGTAACGCACGAGGCAGCAGTGTTCAAGGCCACGCCCTCTGCTTTAGTCCCTGGGAAGTGAAGGGTCATAGGAAAGTGTCTTGAAATAAACCCGACTTCAAGCAGGGACGTGGGCCAGGAAACTTGTGTGACAGCAGCGTGAAAGGCAAGGGACCGTCCAGATCACCTGCCCGGCCCCGTCTTCTCCAGGCGCTGGAGTTCTGTTTGTGGCTTAGCCTTTCCCCCAGGGTTATTCTGAGCTGGCAAGTATCAGTTGCTTGTTCATCCTCTGACTGGCTTCAGTCAAATGAATGTTGCCTGGCCTCTACCTCCAATCCCAGGAAACTGGCACCCATTGAGACCCAGGCCAGAAAGACTCAGGGCTCCCTCCACTGCTGAACTTTGGGGGTATCCGACCATAGCTGGGGAGATAGGTTCTCCCAGTGTGAGAGTAAATTTCATGCGAGCTCCCTGGTCAAGGTCGTGGCCCTTGAGGCGATAGTCACTTGTAACGCTGGATCTGGTGTTTGAGGAAATGCTCTTGATCAGAGAACCCTTTCCACTCACATCAGGAATTTGACTCAGGAAACCCCAGTTAGTGGGCGCAATATGTCCAAAGGGAGTTTGCCTTACCATTGCTATGGTGGGAGCCAGTGAGAAGCCTGACTCTCCTCAGGGAGCTGACTGTACTGACCTGGCGAGGGCGCCAGGAGCCCAGCTGAGTGGAAAACAGCACGTGTGGGTCAGTCTTTACAGTGTGACAGTGTTACGTGAGGGCAGAGAATAGGAACTCCAGGCCCCCTCCTCTATGCACAGATGACGTGTGCACTTACCCACGGGCAAGGGGAGAGACACGTCACGCTGTCCCGGCGCTGCTTCAAAGGCCGGGACTAGAGTTGAGGGAAAGAGACAGCTCAAATTGAATTTCCTTACGTTGAACAAGTGTGTCCCGTGCACCGTAACAGTTTTAAAAGGAAAAAAAAAAAAATCCCAGTTTAGAGTCTGACTCAAATGCTCAGAACCAAACTGGGTGTGTCCACCATCCCGTGGAGCACAGCGGAGGGGGCAGGCTAGAGGGTGGCAAAGAGGAAGTCTGACCGCCACATCCCGCACTGCAGCCCAGGCTCTCCACGCTGGTCACTGGCGTGGCTCAGCCGCGCCTCCTGTAGTACACGAAGCTACTGTAGTACACGAAGCTGCAGGCCTAACGCTTCCCTGTTCTGGCCCGCAGGAGGCCCTGGAGGCCTGCCAGACCCGCATCTCCAAGATGGAGCTGCAGCAGCAGCAGCAGCAGGTGGTCCAGCTGGAAGGGCTGGAGAACGCCACCGCCCGGAACCTCCTGGGCAAGCTCATCAACATCCTCCTGGCGGTCATGGCCGTCCTCCTGGTCTTCGTCTCCACAGTTGCCAACTGTGTGGTTCCTCTCATGAAGACTCGCAACAGGACGTTCAGCACTTTATTCCTTGTGGTTTTCATGGCCTTTCTCTGGAAGCACTGGGACGCCCTCTTCAGCTACGTGGAACGGTTCTTCTCCTCCCCCAGATGATGCCGGCCAGACGGCCGTGCCCCCTCCGGCGCGTGCATGCAGCAGAGCAGCGGCAGCGATGACCTACTCTGACGTTTCTACGACAAAAAGAGTTGAGTGAATCTGTTTACATTTAGAATAATGTTTTTTTTCTTCAAGAGACGCAATTGCAATAGTATTTTTTAGATTTTATCCAAGAAGTTTTTTGGGCAAAAATCTTGGATCATTTTTATGTAGCATGATTTCCTTGGGATGCAAATCTTCAATAGTCCCCTCACACGAACTGCCACGCCGGAGCACGCTGAGGGACAGGCTGGATTGTGGCTTGAAGGACTGCACCAAAACCGCGAGACAGACGGCGAAGGCCTGGTGAGGGAACCCCGTTCGACCTAGCACCCGCCTTGTCTGGGCTCCCCCCCGCCCCTCCAGAGTGACTTTACTGTGAAATCCTGCCACATTCCACGTCTGAGTCTTTGGACTCAGGGTGGATCCCCGTGTCCGTGGATGAACACACGGCTCTCCCTGGCTTTGCCCCGCCCGCGCTGGCCATTCACGCGCACCGTCACTCTTGAACCTGGTCCCTCCGCCTTGCTGGGACACGGAAGTGAGAGCGCCAAGCCCCAAAGGATCACTGCACAGGTCTGCTACAGTGTTTGGAAGTAGCCCTCTAAGTACTTCGTTGTCAGCAAAACCCCTTGGCCGCACTTTTAAGATTTTTTTAAATCTGTGTTTAGTCACCAACTTAAAAAACACAAAATCCGATCAGCATACTTGAAGAATGTAATACTCAAACTCTCAGTGCTTCCTACGGTTTCTAATAGGATTTTTTATTGTTATTATCATTACCGGGTTTTTTTGGAAAGGGTTGGGAGGGTCTTTTATTTTTCCTTTGAAATAAAGAAGTGATGTTTTTAAGTGGAGAGACGTGTGGCTGTTTAAGTGTGCTGCTCCCGCCTGAGTCAGTCTGAGTCAAGGAAGCCCAGCTCTCCGTGCTGCCCTCTGATGCCTCTGTTTCGAGATGCAGCTCGCACCCCCTCTCCTGTCTGCCGCCTCCGCTTGTTGGGCTTGTTGGCGTCCTGCCGCCCCCACACTCCCTTCTGGGCTTGGCTTGGTTGGAGAGGAAAGGGGTGAGCAGGGAGAGGGGCAGCTGCTTCCACAAACCAGCATGAGCGGACAGGACTGTCTTGCCTCCCGAAAACGTTCACCCGGTGACTTTGGGCTGGGGTTGTCTTTAAGAAAAATTGAGACTATATTATGAGAGTCATAAATACTTCCCTGTGTCTCCCTTAATTTATTTTTTAACACCCCCTAATGACTGAAACCAAAGGAATGTGGAATCTTCTGTCTGCATTTTGGCCCCAGCATCCTTAAGTTCAAAGCTTTACTCTGGTTGCCTGAGAGAATCGGCCGAAGGTGGTTCTCCCTAAAGAGCAGAAAGGAAACAGCAGGTTAGCGGGAGCCAAGGCTGGGGTGTGAAATGCCGCCAGCCTCCGAGCCGCCCAGACGGACTGATGACCCTGCCTGCGCTCTGCAGGCGTTTCCAGGCAGTTCAGGAAAATGGACCGAGCCTTCGCCCCAGCCTGTGGGCCGTCCCGCCCTCCTGGGAGCACTGGGGCTCCTCGCGCTTCGCTGGACAGCTTGGTTACCCTCATACTCGTAGTCCTGAGCCACAGATGCCGTTCCTTCTTGGCCTCCGTTCTGCGCGAGGGCACATCGTAGGCCCTGAAGAAAAGGAGCGGAGCATGCTTGATGCTCTGCCTCTCGCCCCCCAGCCCCGGAAATTCTCTTGGAGCTAGATCAGCATTGCCTTCTCTGTCCGAGAGGACGGGTCACAGGTCGGTCGGGGCCAGCCTCCCGCGGCTTCGGCAGGCTGGCCTCCTTGGAGTCAGCGTGTTGTTTCCATAATCATTTTGGTATTTCAACTCAGGTACCCCAATCTTTACTCCACCCCCAGATGATTGTAGTACACCTGTTAGCCCTCCAAATTAGCTGCCCTCTCAAAATCAGTACCCAGAGCAGGGACCACAGGGGTGATATCACTGCTGCCAAGTCATTGGCACCAACTCCCGTTTGGGCCAAAAACAAACTGTCCCCAAGTCTACGGATTTAGAAAGTTAACTTTGCCTAAAAACATCGCAGTGACTTGAGGCGGGAGTGCCCAGTGACGCCGCGACCTTGTTGAACTGGCACCGCCTGTGACTTTCCGCTTTAGCTTGACCGCTCAGAGCAGGAAAGGGCCCCACAGAGTTGCTGACAAGGTGCTCTAGCCACACACCATCCTCCAGCTCTTCTAAGAACCTTTTGTGCCCCCTGAACTGCACAGAGACTACTAAATTTCTGAGGGCATTGGCAGTCACTGTGATGCGTCCTGAAATTGTCCCCATTTGCCTCGGGGCAGTTTCTACCAAAGGAAGGTTCTAACCTCTGGAAAGCCCCCACCCGCCCCACCCCCAAGCTCCCAGCCTAACAAGCCCTCCCGAACTTTCCATCTTCCTCTCTCCCCTGAGGAAGGACCTTCAGTCTAGGTCAGGTCAGGCACGGCAGTGGTGTCCTAGCTGGCTCTCTGCTCCCAGCGATGGACCAGGTCCCACGGTTGTCTGCACTTAACGCTGTCTGTGACCATGTCCCCGCCCCCCTGCTGCCCACATGTTTGCCTTTGAGTTCCTTCGCTGTTGTGGCTGTTCTTGAATTCCCTTGTCTCTTCAGAACTCTTCTGTAACCTCCCTCTAATGGTTTAACGATTGGTCTGTGGTGGAAACTTAACCCTTCCTTGAATGCTTCTTCCCTCATAAAGACTTGCATTCCCTTTGAAATGACGCATTCCTGGATTACTTGTTAGCGCTGGTGCCTGAGGCTGACTGTGGTACCCTGGGTGACTAATATTTTACCTTTTTTTTAATGATATAATTGAAGGGCACGTCTGTCTGCTCCAATTTCAATTCCTTAATATATACTCAGTGGATCCTAGCAAGGAAGGCTTTGTACTCCACAGGCTCCTGAAGAAGCAAAAAGTAGGTTGAATTTTATACTTCATGGCTGGGGTCTTCTCTCTCCTCTACCCTCTCCACCCAATTGAGGTCAATGTCCCATACGGAGAAAAACGCTGGGATCGAGCCTTCCTTGCTAGCCATGTCCATATTTTCATGTGGTCTTTGCTGCGTTTGGTTTTGTTTCTGATCTCATCTTCCTTTGAGGTACGGTCAGATGAAATGCTAGGCTCCGGGGAGCGCCCGTGAGGAGCTGTCTCTCAGCTTTGGGAAATATGCATCTAAAACAAAACCAAATACAACCGACGATTGGACACAGGCAAAATTCCGGTTCCTACCCCAAAATGAAACTGGGGCTTTTCGAATGTGGCTCTAAGAGTTAACATTTCTGTCTGTGTGTTGTGTATGCTAGGTGATACCCTCGGTAGGACTGACTACTAGACTGTGTGTTTTATCAAAGTGTGTAAGAATAAAAACTCACTTGCACGAATTGAAAAGTACAGAAATGACACTTGTGAACGTGTGAACGTTAACACTGTAGTTGATAGATCTTAAGCTGCTAATTGTTGAGAGAGAATCACATTTATGTTCTGTCTGGTTGCTGCCGGTTCTCAGCAGCACTTTTACTGTATATACAAATTGAAATAAAGACCTCAGCTATTAACGAGGTGGTTGGACTCGGCTTTGTTTGCTCTTTATTCCTTCATGCTCAGTTCCCAGTGACGGCTGTGTCCAGTCTGACAGCTGCCCACTCCCTGTACGTGAGAAGGTGCGTGTGCATGTGTGTGTACACGTGTGTGCGTAGCTGGGATCTTCAAGCTGTAGCTGACAGCCGGGAAGCTGTCACTTCTGCCTGGATTTTATACATGTCGTTTCGGGCTTTGCAGCGATTCCTTGGGACTAGTGGGTCAGACTACCACTTGGTTCTTTGGAGGGGTGTAGAGCAGTGCCCCCCATATTCATTATCGGAAGGCCCTAAGAGGGGTCTAACAGCCCCATCCGTCCTTACAAGGTATATTAAAGAAACGTCATGGTGGAGGCACAGACACACCTTGTGAAACACTTGGCGTTGGAGTCCTTTGTACACGGAGGACTGTCCTCATGCACAGGTGATGTGAAAGCCGCGCTCCCAACAGCCTCGCCCTCTCCGTGCTTGCTGCCCGCCTGGCTGTGTCTCAGAGGCCGTGGCTCCTGTCGTGGCTTCTTCCCCTTGGTCTCTGGGAAGCCGCTGGAAACCCAGAATCTCTGACCTGGCCTGGGACCCGTCCCCAGCAGGGACCTGACAGTCTCTTCCTTCCCAGCCCCAATCCGAGTGGGCTCTTTGGGCCACACTTGCGACTCCCTCGCTCTGCGTCTCTCACCCATCTTGACCCACCAAGGGGGTGTTGGAAGGGTAACACATAACACAGCTTTTGCATCGTGTTCTGGGGACCTGGGGGCTGGTCACACGCACCTGACATCCCTTGGGATTGCCCGTGAGCTCACAGTAGGGGTGGGGCTGCCTGTACGGACGAGGGGGCTGTGCACTTCCCAGCCTCGGCCTCCGGTGCGCCCCACAAGTGGCACACGCTGAAGGACACATGCTCGAGCCCAAGGGGCAGGTCACGGAGCAGCCCCATTGCATCCGCTGCTTTACCGTCACCAGTGAACACGGAGGGGGCGACTGGGAACATCTGACACATGGGGGTGTGGGAAGCAGACTGGTGAGGCGGGAAGGGTATGGCCGCTGGAAGACAGGCCCCCTTTGGACCCGTATGGTCTTTAAACTCAGCGCCTAAGCTCCTAGGCCCCTGGCGGCCCCGGCTGTAGGTAGCAGCAGCCACCATTGACTGAGTGCTTGCTGAGTGCCAGCCTCCACGCTGGCATGCAGTTCCCAGTCCATACACCCCCTTCTCCCCCCTGGGCGCCCTCCTCAGCCTGCAGAGGACACAAACCTTGCTCCATGGCTGGCCGGCGCTCACCTGCTTGGAAATGGCCAGGGGGTGGGGGTGGGGCAAACCAGTAGGTCAGACCTTGTCCACCATTAGCCTCTATGGCCAGCATCTGGGGTGCTGCGCCAGCCCAGAGGATGTGCCCATGCGTGAGTGGGCACATCTGAGTGGGCACACCTGAGCAGGGGAGCAGAGCTTAAAAGGGGGGGGAGGAGGGTGGAGCAAGAACTCCTGGGAGAGACCCACATGGCTGTTCCTTTGCTGTTTATTATTAAAAATCCTTAAGACCATTTCAAGGGCTCTGACGTTCTTTACCTGCCGCAAGGGATCATGGACCTGCCTGGTTGGGGTCGGTTACACTACAATGAGACAGAAAACATGCCGGGGCAACACAGATCAGAAGGTGGTGCCGGCAGTGCGCAAGGCTAAGGGTTAACACAGACCCAGGCGCGAACAATCAGCTGGAAAGTGGGTAAAGGTTGTGCGGAAACAGTTCACAGGAAAAGGATGAGTCACCAGTCCGCGCTCAAAGGAGAGTGTCGGGCTTCCCATAAACCAGCAGAAAACGGGGCAGAGCCCATGTGGCCAGGCATGCAGCCTGCTGCCTGTCGGGGAAGTTGTGTTTGTGTAAATAGGTGTGTGTGAATGTATAGAAACAAAACTGCACCATGGATTGGGCCCAAGGTTTTCCTGGCACATGGGACTGGAGGGGGAGGGGGTGGAACGGCTGTTCCGCCTGATTTCTGCGGAAGGACCGTCTCTGGATGTGGATGCGGTCGTGGCTTCTGGTTTACGTGAAGATGTCCAAGCCCTTTAAAACAGAAATAAGTGGCCCCCGAAGGAAAGGGAGAGGTGGTAGGTCCCTGAGGCCACGTGACGCAGGCCGCCTCTTGTTTCACGTTCACTCTAGGAGGGTCTCTGGACCAGGCTGGGACCACCAGCTGGGCCTGCTTCCAAGGCGGGGTTTCTAGCCATGGTCGCGTGGGTGGCACACGGCCAGGGACACGCTTGCAGCAGCTGGTACAGCCTGCTCAGCCGTCACTCACCCACCAGCATCTGAGAGCCTCTCTGTGTGCCAGGCGGAGCTGTGCTGTGCCCAGCCAGGGAAGGGAACTTGGAGTGAAACGCTCCTTGTAACGGAGTCAGCCGCGTGCAGCAGAGCCGCCTTCCAGCCAGGCCTGGGAAAGGCTCCTGAGGGGGGACTGGGCTGAGAGGGGAGGACTTGGGCCAGTGGACATGGGGCCTGGAAGGGCAGGCCTCCCTCACTGGAGTAGCAGAGTCAGCAAAGTTCAGAGGGAACAGGGTGGGGTGAGCAGCTAAAGGGTGGATGGGACACTTGTGGGGCTAACAGCTGCCCGGGGGTACCCGGGGGAGCGTGTGTGTCAGGAACAGGGGTGAAGATGGGGAAGAGGGCCAGGCTGCTGGAAGTCTGCAGTCCTGTGCTCAAGACTTGCCCTGGGCGGCCAGACAAGGGGCTGACGTGTTAAGAAGGGACGGTGAGCCCATCCGGAAGTCTCTTCTTTGCCCAAATCACCGGATGGGTTGAAAACTGCTGCCCCAGATTTTTCACTTTTTTACTTTTACCCTGTTGGGCAGCTGGGGCAGGGTGGGGAGCAGGGCCTCGCAGTTGTTTTGGATAGCAGGGAATTGAAGGTGTGCGAAGCTGAGTTCAGTATTTTTTTTAATGCCCATCACTTGTGGTATTAGCCTCCTTAAACCTTAGGGCAGGACTTAAATCCAGTAACGCGTAAGCTGTCCAATCAATTTTTTTCTTTCCAAAGACTTCATTTCCCTAGCTGTTGAGACTCAAAAAATACAGCAAACCATGCTGAAAAGAACCCATCATAAGCACTCCATCTTAAAGAGAGCTGCAGAAATAGCCGTCTGCCTTGCCCAGCGCCTGAGCCCAGTTGGCAGGCCACAAACACGCTTAGTTATGGATGCTATTCACAGTTCTTTCAGGACAGGGGCCCACCTTGTACATCTGGATATTTTCAGACTATTTCATGTCTCCGTTTCTTTCTCACCTGGAGCCGGAATGTGGCCCGTCCCTGTTCCTCGCCAGTCCTGACCCTCCAGCTTCTTTGGGGAACAAACCCAATCACTGTGTCAAAAATATCCCGGAGCGGGGGAGGGGGAGGGGGGGAGCTAGGGGAAGGTGGTGGCATCTGAGAAAAAAAATACCTCAAGCAAGTACAGAAACAACAGAGGAGCTGTCCTGGGCATAAAGGACAAAGTCCTGCAGACGGACACACGTACGGTTGCCCAGTGACAGACTGACCTGTGGCTTCTTAACCAACAGCCGCAGGGAATGATGCCTGGTGCACAATAGGTGCTCATGAAAAGGTGGAAATTAAAAGTCCCTGCAGCTGGAATTCCTTTCCTGTGCCAGGCCCCACCGCGCTTTACGCCTAATTACTGAAACTGTCCTAAAAGTAAGGAGGGGTCATTTCCATTCTGCAGGTGAAGATAGCAGCTCAGTGTTTGCATTTTATCCCAGGGACAAGGTGTCACACTTGTACGTGTGGGACCTGAGCTTGGCTGTTTGCCTCTAACGCCCCGGCTGTTTCTACCACTCCATTTTACTGGTCAAGGAAATCAAGACTTGCAGGTGTCCAACTCTGTGTGGCTTTGAGAAGGCAGGTCTCTCCCCACCCTGGGCCTCGGCGTCCTCACTATGAAGGTGCCAGCGTTTTCTCCTGGTAATAAAAGGAGTTTCTGAGTCCCTGGTGCCCAGCCCCGGATCTCCCAGAGGAGCCCGGCCACAGCCAGGGAAAGGCTTGCAGGCAGTGGGACCCAGGGCAGAGCCAGGCTTGGCTTAACAGGATGGGGGTGGGGAGAAGGGCCCCCTGACTGGTGTGAAGCAAATGGAATGTAATGGACAATGGACACCAGGTGTCCAGTGCTGGTGTGTGCGCAGGCGCCCACTCTCTACTGTTCTGTCATCTAAGAGAAAGAAGAACCACACCACTGACACGCGAGCACGGCGGCGGAGCATTTCAATGTTTGGGCAACTCTTCCTCGGTGTGTTCTCCATGGAAGTGGAGCCGCATCAGGCTGGTCAACACTGTCCCTGGGCCACCTCTGGTACTTGGGAACCCGGAAGACGAGGGCGCCATCTTCCCCACGCTGAGGGCATCATCACCATCATGGCGGACCCAGGAACCCGGAAGGAGAGGGCGCCATCTTCCCCATGCTGAGGGCGTCATCACCATCATGGCGGACCCAGGAACCCGGAAGAAGAGGGCACCATCTTCCCCATGCTGAGGGCGTCATCACCGTCACAGCGGCGCACTCACACCTGCCACGTGCTGAGGGCCATTGTGAGCGACTTAAAACTTCTCAAAAGAGCCTTCATGGAAAGAGATACGTTTTCGAGTGTTCACTTTTTTAAATTTATTTTTATTTTCTTAGCGTTCATTTTTATAGTTGATTTTTCAAGCTTTTAAAGAATCTCCAACATCAGTTACAGAGTTCGTGTTCATTTTAAGTGCCTTGGCCCATGGTTTGATTTTTCTTCATTATAAGACACTTTGATTCCCAAAATACTTCAGTATAAATGTTGCGGGGTTGGGGGAGGGGGAGGGGAGGAAAAATAAATTTCGAGCCTGTCGATGACCCTTTTCTCAGACAGTTGAACTGAGAGGGGTGTGGAGGGTAAATGAGTTGGTCAGGTTTTTTCTGCCATCAGCCTTCATGAGCAGCACCTGTGGTGTTGCATCCTCCCCATGACTGCGGAGTCATACCTGGCCCCGGGGTGTGCGCATGCATGAGGGGGCTCACCTGGGCCTAAGAGGGTGGGGATAAAAGTGCAGCATCAGCCTGGGAGAAAATACCAGGGGAGCCTGGGGAGGAGAGAAGTACTGAGCGTGCCCAGGGAACATGGGGAGAGCCCAGAGAAAGGGTGTGACAATTCCTGGGGCCCTGGGGGGGGGTCACCTGCCTCCCAGCCCCACTGCCCTCACTGCCCTGCCCAGCCTGCCTCCTTGCCAGCCAGCCCATCCCCTGCCTGGTGGGCCTCTGTACCTGGTTCCCTGAGAGCACTGAAGCCGAGGGCACCGACATTTTTCTTGAGCTGCTAGGACCATGATGACCTGACCTGGCCCGGGAAGCTTTGCAGTACGGCGTGTGGTGAGTAAATGACAGAACTCAGCTTCACAGGTCCTGTCACCGAGAAGGTCCCTGTTGCCGCTGTCCCTGGCCGTTCAGGCCCTTCATTCCTCTTCGTAGACCTTCAGGTCACACTGCTGGAAGTACCGGAACCTCTTTTTCCTCCTACTGGTTTCAATCTTGAGACATCTAGGACACGCTCACCCCCACCCCCAGGTGGCAGCCAGGAAGGGCTGGGGGGGGGGGGGGCTTGGCCGAGCTGAGGCTCTTTGTCCCCGCACAGTCCCAAGCTGCCTGGACTGACTTTCTTTATAAAATACATTCACTTTGCGGAGCTGAAACTCACCGTAGGATGCACCGCTGAGTGTCCTGTCCCGCGCTTCTTAGCACAGCGTGTCTACCTCCAGCACCCCGAAGAGGAGCCCTGCTTTCCTGCCCCCACCCCACCCTGGCCCAAGAGCCCCTCACTCGCCTTGTCTGCAGATTGGCAGGTTCAGCCGCAGAGGACACATGGGCCTTTGTGACAGGCCTCTCAGGAGGAGGGCTTTTCCAAGACTCAGCCAAGTAGTAGTGATCAAGCAAACTCGGCTCGATGGGCAGCTGGGGCCTCTGGTAGTGACCCAGCTGAAAATTGTACTGGGCACCATGCCTTCCTGGTGGGTGGGGTCTGAGAGAAAGACCCACGAGAAGAAATGAGACGTGTAAAAAGGTTGTACAAAAAGAGGAGGCCGGAAGCAGCTGAGAGAGTATGGGAGATGCGAGAGTGGTGGCCGATCAAGAGCTAGGGTGGCCGGGCTGGGCAGGAGCAGGTGGTGGTGGTGGCAAGGAGCCATGGTGGGAGAGTAACTGGTAGAGGAGTAACTGGTAGAGGTGTGGCGTCAGATGCCAAATGGCAGGCCAAGGGTGAGCGGGGGGCTGCTGAGGGCAGGCCGGGGAAGTGTGGTCAGATGCCTTGGAAGGCGGACCTGGAAAGGAAGTGCATGGTCTGGGAGCAGGGTGGTATGGAAAGGCAAAAGCTGGTACCTGGAGAAAGCCAGGAATGTGGAAAGCTGACTTTGTTTGCATCAGTACCTGTGGGAAAAGTTTGAAGAAATTTGGAAAAGTGGAGCAGCTTGGACTGCTATAGAGAGAAGCAGCAAAGAGAAGATGGAAAAGACTGCATTTTGCAGGGTGCCCGCCTCAGGGGTGGAAAAGGATATCCTCTTGGGGAAGTGTTTGGCACTTACAGGCTAAACATGGTGACTGGGGTAAAATGACTGGCCACCTGTGGCATTAAGGACTTTTTGTTTCCTTTGTTAGTTCTCTCGTTCATAAAATCTTCTTGTTTAAATTGCCTTGTGACTGGCAACTGCTGTGCACAATGGGAAGAACCTGGTTTTTAAAAGTGCCGCTTTTTTCCTTCAGCTGCTGGGTCAGGCTTCTGCCCCATTTGCACCCAGTATCAGCCCACACCTCATCCCCGCCTCAGAAGTAACACCATGGTGTATACCACATTGCATCTGTCAGAGCTGTGAGGTGAGGGGAGAGAAACTGCACCAGATGAGACAGGCCTTGAGGGCAAGGAAGAAGCAGTGGGGGTGATGATGAGGGGTATACAAGGAGCTGCAAGAGAGGAGAGGCCTTCAGTCCAGGGGTTGGGCCAGAGGTGAACACTGCTGGGAACCAAGTGTGGACCTCCCAAAGACGGGGGAGGTGAAAACTGTTGGAAATGCCACAGTGGCCTTTTGCTCGGATACCTGTTCCAGGGCTGGGGTGGTGGGAAGACACCATTTAGACACCTGTGCAGGACTTTAAAACACTGGACAAGAATGGGGGCAAGATAACTCGCCCCTTGTGGCCTCAGTAGCTGTTTTTCCTTGTCTGTGAACTAAATCTCTTTATTGTTCCCTCAGTCTGAGTGGGACTGCAGTTATGTGTGCGGGTGAAGAACTCAGTGACGGGCAACTACCGGGCGCTGGGCTGTTTTGGTGCCTGTATCGCCCGGTATCACTTCCACTTTGGGGGCATTTAGGAATCGTGCTCCTGTGAACGCTCACATACTTAGCGTGTGGTTACATCCCAGCAGGCCCGTGGCGGGGACGCCTGCCCTGGGAGCACAGTAACTGTCACCTCTAGCCCACTCTTCCCCGCAAGGGGACCAGTTTACATCCCCACCAGCTGCCCATCCTCCCCCGAAAGTGGCAGCTCCTCATTGTGATTGGGACATCCCTGATGACTGTGCGTTTTATTCTAGTCTCTTAAGCTTTCTCATTTCCTCCCCAGCCAGCTTGTGGCTGTCCCATCTGGCTTTGCCAGGGCACCCGCCCCTCACATTTCCTGTTGAGGTGTGGCTTTTCACCTCAGAGGCCAGGAAGGCCACGCGGCCCAGCCTCCTGGAATTACATCTGGAGTGATCTTATGTGACCTCAGAATGCAACCCCCCTAATGAGATGTGCACTTGCACCTCGTGGCTGCTGACTTAGCGACTTTGAGACTAATGCTACTTAACACCAAGATTTTATTAAATATATAAATAAAAGGAAAGAGGAAGGAAAAGAGGGTGAGAGAAAAGGAAGTTCAGCTGCAAATTTCATGGCCTTGACCCAGAGTGCTGATGGGTGTCTACCCACCCCTCCACACTGCCCCACACCACTGTGTGCCAGGCTCTTACCACTCCCTCATGTAGCTCTTTATGGGGGAATTTTCCAAACATAGGCAGTAAGAGTGACCCCAAATCTGTAGTAACCAATGCATGGGGTCCAGGTCAGGTGTTGGGCCACCAGCTGGAACTTCCAGTCCCCGGGGGTCGGGTGTGTGTGTGTGTGTGTGTGTGTGTGTGTGTGTGTGTGTGTGTGAGTGAGAAATCTCCCATATTCAGCTGGTTTTTGATGCACAAAATCAGCAGTTTCACACAGTCTGATCTAAAGTGAATGGCCTTTTGCTAATGAAACCACAGGTGGGGTCTGACCCGAGATGAGCCAGGAGGAAGATGGCGGCAGAAGTGAGCAAGGGGGAGAGAGTAGGAAGTCCTGAAACGCATCTGTTCCTGTGGTCTGCTCGGTGGAGGCTCCGAGGTGCAGCCCGTGGGGGAGGTGCCTGTGGGCGGCCCCGCCCACTGATTTCCAGGGGCTCCACCCAGATGCCCTATCTCCCCATGCTGGGAGCAGCGCCTTGGACTGGTACAGGGGGACCACTCCCTCCTCCAGCCAACCTGGGCTGAGGGCGGGGCCTGAGAAGCCTCTGGGTAAGAGCACCCGGATGGGGCGTGGCCAGTTCTTGCAGGGAACTGCACGTGGGGCGCAGCCTGGCGCCGAGGGGGCGCACCCACCTTGGCCCACCGGGTACTGGTCAGGCCGGAGCTCACACAAGACCGAACCTGCCTTGAGCAAACTGGGCCCCAGAGCTCCCCAGCCAAACCACGGGGGACCCCGGGCTGAACCCACCTGCCCCCTGTATTAGTTTGCTCACCGCAGACCACGGGGAGCTGGAGGTCGACTTAGTTGCCAATGGCCACGAGTGACACCTGTGACTGTAGTGAAGCCTCTGGACAGTCCCAAGAGGGTTTCGGGGGGTGGGCCCTGGGGGTTTGGGCAGTGGGGTGTCCGGCCTGAAGCGCTCCCTTCCCCCTTCCCCGGCCGGGCACCCCCTCCCTCTGGCCCTTCCTGGATTACAGCCTTTCCTTATAAACTGGTCCTCAGAGTCAGTATCTCTCCGGCACTGTGAGATGCTCAAGCAACCGGACTGAGCTGGAGGAAGAGGACGCTGACCCCCAGCAGACACAGCCTGAGAAGCACACGTAGCCCGTGGGTGGGAGCCTGGCCTTAACCGGGAGGCCTGGGGGAGCCAAAACCCTGTAAAGGCCTGTCCCTGCGCACCCCAACATCCCCAGGCAGGCAGAGCCTCGTGGAGGTGTTCCACACACCCAGGGAACTGCTGCTGGTGTGGAGAGTCCAGCACCTGTGACACGCACCTTGGAACTGAAATCGGGAGGAAAAGGGACAAAAGCCGCTAACAAACCGCAGGTCCGCCTCACCCACGGGGAGCAGAGGCCACTCAAAAGCAGTTCGACAACAGGGCTTATATTAACAAGGGGATTAACCAGAAACACAACAAAGTCAACAAACAACAAACACAACAAAGTAACACAAAGTCCTCACGGCCACAAGTGGCGGTTCTCTTACCCCAGTCACACTGAGTCCAAAAGTCCCAAACACGTGTCCAAGATGGTGCCCTTTGCCCCTCCACACCTGAGGCAGCCAGCCACTCTGCCAATTTCAAGCTTTCTTCAGCCTCTTCTCTTTGCTCCCTTGATCCGAGCTGCTCTGCTTCTCCAAGATGCTTCAAACTTTTCCTACAACTGCTGGTGCACAAATAAGCTTTCCAAATCCCTGGCTATCTCCAGGTACCACCTTTCCATGTCACCTTGTTGTGCGGTGCCACACTCT